>JABGLX010000239.1:32500-37500 GCA_014281875.1 Nibea albiflora
GCGTACAAACGGTTGTCCTAGTGTTACTGTTAGTTACCAGAGAGCAAACAGCACTTTCAAACCATGGCTTTCCACTCTTCCTTCGCTTTTTCCTCCCGTCTCTACTTGTGGAATTCCTGACACAAACCGCTGAGTCTGCAGTGTCATTTTTCCCTTTTCCACAGCGATGGTGGTATAGTGGTGAGCATAGCTGCCTTCCAAGCAGTTGACCCGGGTTCGATTCCCGGCCATCGCAGCTGGGCTAGATCTTCTTCTTGGGCCCATGTTTACGGGACACGTACGATTGCTTTTGTGGACTAGGACTTGATATGCCCTCCCGTTTGACAGCAATTTACACCTCGTTCCATGTCACCCTGGTGGCTCCCGTGACCACCCTTTTGTCTAGAGAAGATGGCCATATAAAACCCAGCTGTCTCTATTCCATGAAGCTCCATCAACAAGTATTTCTCAAGTCAGACCTCAGATTGTGTCACCCCGACGACTCCCATGGTCACACCTCTGAAATGCATGGGACTCGTTGGTCGTCATTAGAGGCCCGTTGAGTGGATGAGTAGTGAAAACGGCGAATCCTCTGCCCTTCCCTCCACGTGCGTAACTCTGGATAGAGTTTTCTCCAACACAGATTGACTGATGTCTTAGTATACACCTCTGCTCTGCTGAGTTGTTCAAAGGTTCTATAGTCAGTGACGCGTTTGCCTAATTAGCTGCAGGCAAGTTACACTACACGTCGAGTTGTTCTTGCACGTTTGCCGCACGTCTCCGCTGTCTACGGAGCAGCACACGCAGGGGATGTAGCTCAGTGGGAGAGCGCATGCTTTGCATGTATGAGGCCCCGGGTTCAATCCCCGGCATCTCCATCAGGTTTTATGTTCTCTCCCGTGGTGTCTCTCGTTGTAGCTCCCCTTCAGAGCAGACGGATTGTAGGCTGCAAGTCGGAGTGAGTCCACTGGACGTCTCGCAACAACATCACTTGCTCACCTCAACTGCCGTGCCGTTGCTCGCCCCCACCCCCAGAATGCTGCTTCCTCGCTGTGCTCGTGTAAACTCCAGTCAGAAACAGAAGGGGACTGTTCTTCCTAACTTAGGAGTACAGCCTCCTTCGTTCACGGCTGGATGACAACAAAGGCTGTGACCACAGCACATGTCGTTTTGTCAGCTATACGGACTGAATTCCAAAACCGTGTTGAGCTGAGGAGGGGGGCAGAATGTGAGAAACACACCGCCACCCAACAGAAAAACGTGGCCACCAGCAATGGAAACTGCTTTAATATTTCTTGTTGAGTAAAAGAGAGACAATCGTGTGTGTGCTAAGTTGTTTGTGTGATGAAAACATCAAAAGATTAAATGAGGTAGTGAAGAATACGGGGTATACTATCCATTTTCTCAGCCAGCCAGCCAGACAGCCGGCTCAAAGTGGTTGTCGTGGCCGAGTGGTTAAGGCGATGGACTAGAAATCCATTGGGGTCTCCCCGCGCAGGTTCGAATCCTGCCGACAACGGCTGGGTCTTTTAAACATAGCCCACAGCAAGCCAGAGGGAATCTGAACGTGAGCAAACACTGCACAGTGGCCATTTGCAGGTGCTTGTCAGAAAGCACTGCCATGCACTGGGCAACCTGTGCGGTTTTGAATCACGTCAAAACAGAGCTTCCTCTACTCAATAAAGTGGAGGTTGCACTGCGTACAAACGGTTGTCTAATGTTACTGTTAGTTACCAGAGAGCAAACAGCACTGTCAGACCACGGCTTTCCCACTCTTCCTCCGCTTTTTCCTCCCGTCTCTACTTGTGGAACTCCTGACACAAACCGCTGAGTCTGCAGTGTCATTTTTCCCTTTTCCGCAGCGATGGTGGTATAGTGGTGAGCATAGCTGCCTTCCAAGCAGTTGACCCGGGTTCGATTCCCGGCCATCGCAGCTGTTTTAGATCTTCTTTTTGGCCCATGCAACTCTGGATAGAGTTTTCTCCAACACAGATTGACTGATGTCTTAGTATACACCTCTGCTCTGCTGAGTTGTTCAAAGGTTCTATAGTCAGTGACGCGTTTGCTAATTAGCTGCAGGCAAGTTACACTACACGTCGAGTTGTTCTTGCACGTTTGCCGCGCGTCTCCGCTGTCTTCAGAGCGGCACACGCAGGGGATGTAGCTCAGTGGGAGAGCGCATGCTTTGCATGTATGAGGCCCCGGGTTCAATCCCCGGCATCTCCATCAGGATTTATGTTCTCTCGCGTGGTGTCTCTCAGTGTAGCCCCCATTCAGATTGTAGGCTGCAAGTTGGAGCAAGTCCGCTGGACGTCTCGCAACAACCTCACTCGCTCACCTCAACTGCTGTGCCGTTGCTCGCCTCTGCCCCCTGCCATGACCACACCACATGTCGTTTTGTCAGCTATACGGACTGAATTCCAAAACCGTGTTGAGCTGAGGAGGGGGGCAGAATGTGAGAAACACACCGCCACCCAACAGAAAACGTGGCCACCAGCAATGGAAACTGCTTTAATATTTCTTGTTGAGTAAAAGAGAGACAATCGTGCGTGTGCTAAGTTGTTTGTGTGATGAAAACATCAAAAGATTAAATGAGGTAGTGAAGAATACGGGGTATTCTATCCATTTTCTCAGCCAGCCAGCCAGACAGCCAGCTCAAAGTGGTTGTCGTGGCCGAGTGGTTAAGGCGATGGACTAGAAATCCATTGGGGTCTCCCCGCGCAGGTTCGAATCCTGCCGACAACGGCTGGGTCTTTTAAACATAGCCCACAGCAAGCCAGAGGGAATCTGAACGTGAGCAAACACTGCACAGTGGCCATTTGCAGTGTCAGAAAGCACTGCCATGCACTGGGCAACCTGCGCGGGTTTGAATCACGTCAAAACAGAGCTTCCTCTACTCAATAAAGTGGAGGTTGCACTGCGTACAAACGGTTGTCTAGTGTTACTGTTAGTTACCAGAGAGCAAACAGCACTTTCAAACCACGGCTTTCCCACTCTTCCTTCGCTTTTTCCTCCCGTCTCTACTTGTGGAACTCCTGACACAAACCGCTGAGTCTGCCGTGTCATTTTTCCCTTTTCCACAGCGATGGTGGTATAGTGGTGAGCATAGCTGCCTTCCAAGCAGTTGACCCGGGTTCGATTCCCGGCCATCGCAGCTGGGCTAGATCTTCTTCTTGGCCCATGTTTACGGGACACGTACGATTGCTTTTGTGGACTAGGACTTGATATGCCCTCCCGTTTGACAGCAATTTACACCTCGTTCCATGTCACCCTGGTGGCTCCCGTGACCACCCTTTTGTCTAGAGAAGATGGCCGTATAAAACCCAGCTGTCTCTATTCCATGAAGCTCCATCAACAAGTATTTCTCAAGTCAGACCTCAGATTGTGTCACCCCGACGACTCCCATGGTCACACCTCTGAAATGCATGGGACTCGTTGGTCGTCATTAGAGGCCCGTTGAGTGGATGAGTAGTGAAAACGGCGAATCCTCTGCCCTTCCCTCCACGTGCGTAACTCTGGATAGAGTTTTCTCCAACACAGATTGACTGATGTCTTAGTATACACCTCTGCTCTGCTGAGTTGTTCAAAGGTTCTATAGTCAGTGATGCGTTTGCTAATTAGCTGCAGGCAAGTTACACTACACGTCGAGCTGTTCTTGCACGTTTGCCGCACGTCTCCGCTGTCTTCGGAGCAGCACACGCAGGGGATGTAGCTCAGTGGGAGAGCGCATGCTTTGCATGTATGAGGCCCCCGGGTTCAATCCCCGGCATCTCCATCAGGTTTTATGTTCTCTCGCGTGGTGTCTCTCGTTGTAGCTCCCCTTCAGAGCAGACGGATTGTAGGCTGCAAGTTGGAGTGAGTCCACTGGACGTCTCGCAACAACATCACTTGCTCACCTCAACTGCCGTGCCGTTGCTCGCCCCCCCACCCCCAGAATGCTGCTTCCTCGCTGTGCTCGTGTAAACTCCAGTCAGAAACAGAAGGGGACTGTTCTTCCTAACTTAGGAGTACAGCCTCCTTCGTTCACGGCTGGATGACAACAAAGGCTGTGACCACAGCACATGTCGTTTTGTCAGCTATACGAGGCCCCGGGTTCAATCCCCGGCATCTCCATCAGGATTTATGTTCTCTCGCGTGGTGTCTCTCAGTGTAGCCCCCATTCAGATTGTAGGCTGCAAGTTGGAGCGAGTCCGCTGGACGTCTCGCAACAACCTCACTCGCTCACCTCAACTGCTGTGCCGTTGCTCGCCTCTGCCCCCTGCCATGACCACAGCACATGTCGTTTGTCAGCTATACGGACTGAATTCCAAAACCGTGTTGAGCTGAGGAGGGGGCAGAATGTGAGAAACACACCGCCACCCAACAGAAAACGTGGCCACCAGCAATGGAAACTGCTTTAATATTTCTTGTTGAGTAAAAGAGAGACAATCGTGTGTGTGCTAAGTTGTTTGTGTGATGAAAACATCAAAATATTAAACGAGGGTAGTGAAGAATACGGGGTATACTATCCATTTTCTCAGCCAGCCAGCCAGACAGCCGACTCAAAGTGGTTGTCGTGGCCGAGTGGTTAAGGCGATGGACTAGAAATCCATTGGGGTCTCCCCGCGCAGGTTCGAATCCTGCCGACAACGGCTGGGTCTTTTAAACATAGCCCACAGCAAGCCAGAGGGAATCTGAACGTGAGCAAACACTGCACATTGGCCATTTGCAGGTGCTTGTCAGAAAGCACTGCCATGCACTGGGCAACCTGTGCGGTTTTGAATCACGTCAAAACAGAGCTTCCTCTACTCAATAAAGTGGAGGTTGCACTGCGTACAAACGGTTGTCTAATGTTACTGTTAGTTACCATAGAGGAAACAGCACTTTCAGACCACGGCTTTCCCACTCTTCCTCCGCTTTTTCCTCCCGTCTCTACTTGTGGAACTCCTGACACAAACCGCTGAGTCTGCAGTGTCATTTTTCCCTTTTCCGCAGCGATGGTGGTATAGTGGTGAGCATAGCTGCCTTCCAAGCAGTTGACC
>JABGLX010000239.1:45000-47500 GCA_014281875.1 Nibea albiflora
ACGGCTTTCCCACTCTTCCTCCGCTTTTTCCTCCCGTCTCTACTTGTGGAACTCCTGACACAAACCGCTGAGTCTGCAGTGTCATTTTTCCCTTTTCCGCAGCGATGGTGGTATAGTGGTGAGCATAGCTGCCTTCCAAGCAGTTGACCCGGGTTCGATTCCCGGCCATCGCAGCTGTTTTAGATCTTCTTTTTGGCCCATGCAACTCTGGATAGAGTTTTCTCCAACACAGATTGACTGATGTCTTAGTATACACCTCTGCTCTGCTGAGTTGTTCAAAGGTTCTATAGTCAGTGACGCGTTTGCTAATTAGCTGCAGGCAAGTTACACTACACGTCGAGTTGTTCTTGCACGTTTGCCGCGCGTCTCCGCTGTCTTCAGAGCGGCACACGCAGGGGATGTAGCTCAGTGGGAGAGCGCATGCTTTGCATGTATGAGGCCCCGGGTTCAATCCCCGGCATCTCCATCAGGATTTATGTTCTCTCGCGTGGTGTCTCTCAGTGTAGCCCCCATTCAGATTGTAGGCTGCAAGTTGGAGCAAGTCCGCTGGACGTCTCGCAACAACCTCACTCGCTCACCTCAACTGCTGTGCCGTTGCTCGCCTCTGCCCCCTGCCATGACCACACCACATGTCGTTTTGTCAGCTATACGGACTGAATTCCAAAACCGTGTTGAGCTGAGGAGGGGGGCAGAATGTGAGAAACACACCGCCACCCAACAGAAAACGTGGCCACCAGCAATGGAAACTGCTTTAATATTTCTTGTTGAGTAAAAGAGAGACAATCGTGCGTGTGCTAAGTTGTTTGTGTGATGAAAACATCAAAAGATTAAATGAGGTAGTGAAGAATACGGGGTATTCTATCCATTTTCTCAGCCAGCCAGCCAGACAGCCAGCTCAAAGTGGTTGTCGTGGCCGAGTGGTTAAGGCGATGGACTAGAAATCCATTGGGGTCTCCCCGCGCAGGTTCGAATCCTGCCGACAACGGCTGGGTCTTTTAAACATAGCCCACAGCAAGCCAGAGGGAATCTGAACGTGAGCAAACACTGCACAGTGGCCATTTGCAGTGTCAGAAAGCACTGCCATGCACTGGGCAACCTGCGCGGGTTTGAATCACGTCAAAACAGAGCTTCCTCTACTCAATAAAGTGGAGGTTGCACTGCGTACAAACGGTTGTCTAGTGTTACTGTTAGTTACCAGAGAGCAAACAGCACTTTCAAACCACGGCTTTCCCACTCTTCCTTCGCTTTTTCCTCCCGTCTCTACTTGTGGAACTCCTGACACAAACCGCTGAGTCTGCCGTGTCATTTTTCCCTTTTCCACAGCGATGGTGGTATAGTGGTGAGCATAGCTGCCTT
This sequence comes from Nibea albiflora, assembly GCA_014281875.1. NCBI lineage: Eukaryota > Metazoa > Chordata > Actinopteri > Sciaenidae > Nibea > Nibea albiflora. The sequence continues at coordinate 46,357 of JABGLX010000239.1, forward strand.
CCAAGCAGTTGACCCGGGTTCGATTCCCGGCCATCGCAGCTGGGCTAGATCTTCTTCTTGGCCCATGTTTACGGGACACGTACGATTGCTTTTGTGGACTAGGACTTGATATGCCCTCCCGTTTGACAGCAATTTACACCTCGTTCCATGTCACCCTGGTGGCTCCCGTGACCACCCTTTTGTCTAGAGAAGATGGCCGTATAAAACCCAGCTGTCTCTATTCCATGAAGCTCCATCAACAAGTATTTCTCAAGTCAGACCTCAGATTGTGTCACCCCGACGACTCCCATGGTCACACCTCTGAAATGCATGGGACTCGTTGGTCGTCATTAGAGGCCCGTTGAGTGGATGAGTAGTGAAAACGGCGAATCCTCTGCCCTTCCCTCCACGTGCGTAACTCTGGATAGAGTTTTCTCCAACACAGATTGACTGATGTCTTAGTATACACCTCTGCTCTGCTGAGTTGTTCAAAGGTTCTATAGTCAGTGATGCGTTTGCTAATTAGCTGCAGGCAAGTTACACTACACGTCGAGCTGTTCTTGCACGTTTGCCGCACGTCTCCGCTGTCTTCGGAGCAGCACACGCAGGGGATGTAGCTCAGTGGGAGAGCGCATGCTTTGCATGTATGAGGCCCCGGGTTCAATCCCCGGCATCTCCATCAGGTTTTATGTTCTCTCGCGTGGTGTCTCTCGTTGTAGCTCCCCTTCAGAGCAGACGGATTGTAGGCTGCAAGTTGGAGTGAGTCCACTGGACGTCTCGCAACAACATCACTTGCTCACCTCAACTGCCGTGCCGTTGCTCGCCCCCACCCCCAGAATGCTGCTTCCTCGCTGTGCTCGTGTAAACTCCAGTCAGAAACAGAAGGGGGACTGTTCTTCCTAACTTAGGAGTACAGCCTCCTTCGTTCACGGCTGGATGACAACAAAGGCTGTGACCACAGCACATGTCGTTTTGTCAGCTATACGAGGCCCCGGGTTCAATCCCCGGCATCTCCATCAGGATTTATGTTCTCTCGCGTGGTGTCTCTCAGTGTAGCCCCCATTCAGATTGTAGGCTGCAAGTTTGAGCGAGTCCGCTGGACGTCTCGCAACAACCTCACTCGCTCACCTCAACTGCTGTGCCGTTGCTCGCCTCTGCCCCCTGC
>JABGLX010000239.1:55000-65974 GCA_014281875.1 Nibea albiflora
GGCAACCTGCGCGGGTTTGAATCACGTCAAAACAGAGCTTCCTCTACTCAATAAAGTGGAGGTTGCACTGCGTACAAACGGTTGTCTAAGGTTACTGTTAGTTACCAGAGAGCAAACAGCACTTTCAAACCACGGCTTTCCCACTCTTCCTCCGCTTTTTCCTCCCGTCTCTACTTGTGGAATTCCTGACACAAACCGCTGAGTCTGCAGTGTCATTTTTCCCTTTCGGGTTCGATTCCCGGCCATCGCAGCTGGGCTAGATCTTCTTCTTGGCCCATGTTTACGGGACACGTACGATTGCTTTTGTGGACTAGGACTTGATATGCCCTCCCGTTTGACAGCAATTTACACCTCGTTCCATGTCACCCCTGGTGGCTCCCGTGACCACCCTTTTGTCTAGAGAAGATGGCCGTATAAAACCCAGCTGTCTCTATTCCATGAAGCTCCATCAACAAGTATTTCTCAAGTCAGACCTCAGATTGTGTCACCCCGACGACTCCCATGGTCACACCTCTGAAATGCATGGGACTCGTTGGTCGTCATTAGAGGCCCGTTGAGTGGATGAGTAGTGAAAACGGCGAATCCTCTGCCCTTCCCTCCACGTGCGTAACTCTGGATAGAGTTTTCTCCAACACAGATTGACTGATGTCTTAGTATACACCTCTGCTCTGCTGAGTTGTTCAAAGGTTCTATAGTCAGTGATGCGTTTGCTAATTAGCTGCAGGCAAGTTACACTACACGTCGAGCTGTTCTTGCACGTTTGCCGCACGTCTCCGCTGTCTTCGGAGTAGCACACGCAGGGGATGTAGCTCAGTGGGAGAGCGCATGCTTTGCATGTATGAGGCCCCGGGTTCAATCCCCGGCATCTCCATCAGGATTTATGTTCTCTCGCGTGGTGTCTCTCGTTGTAGCTCCCCTTCAGAGCAGACGGATTGTAGGCTGCAAGTTGGAGTGAGTCCACTGGACGTCTCGCAACAACATCACTTGCTCACCTCAACTGCCGTGCCGTTGCTCGCCCCCACCCCCAGAATGCTGCTTCCTCGCTGTGCTCGTGTAAACTCCAGTCAGAAACAGAAGGGGACTGTTCTTCCTAACTTAGGAGTACAGCCTCCTTCGTTCACGGCTGGATGACAACAAAGGCTGTGACCACAGCACATGTCGTTTTGTCAGCTATACGGACTGAATTCCAAAACCGTGTTGAGCTGAGTAGGGGGGCAGAATGTGAGAAACACACCGCCACCCAACAGAAAACGTGGCCACCAGCAATGGAAACTGCTTTAATATTTCTTGTTGAGTAAAAGAGAGACAATCGTGTGTGTGCTAAGTTGTTTGTGTGATGAAAACATCAAAATATTAAATGAGGTAGTGAAGAATACGGGGTATTCTATCCATTTTCTCAGCCAGCCAGCCAGACAGCCAGCTCAAAGTGGTTGTCGTGGCCGAGTGGTTAAGGCGATGGACTAGAAATCCATTGGGGTCTCCCCGCGCAGGTTCGAATCCTGCCGACAACGGCTGGGTCTTTTAAACATAGCCCACAGCAAGCCAGAGGGAATCTGAACGTGAGCAAACACTGCACAGTGGCCATTTGCAGTGTCAGAAAGCACTGCCATGCACGGGCAACCTGCGCGGGTTTGAATCACGTCAAAACAGAGCTTCCTCTACTCAATAAAGTGGAGGTTGCACTGCGTACAAACGGTTGTCTAGTGTTACTGTTAGTTACCAGAGAGCAAACAGCACTTTCAAACCACGGCTTTCCCACTCTTCCTCCGCTTTTTCCTCCCGTCTCTACTTGTGGAATTCCTGACACAAACCGCTGAGTCTGGCAGTGTCATTTTTCCCTTTTCCACAGCGATGGTGGTATAGTGGTGAGCATAGCTGCCTTCCAAGCAGTTGACCCGGGTTCGATTCCGGCCATCGCAGCTGGGCTAGATCTTCTTCTTGGCCCATGTTTACGGGACACGTACGATTGCTTTTGTGGACTAGGACTTGATATGCCCTCCCGTTTGACAGCAATTTACACCTCGTTCCATGTCACCCTGGTGGCTCCCGTGACCACCCTTTGTCTAGAGAAGATGGCCGTATAAAACCCAGCTGTCTCTATTCCATGAAAGCTCCATCAACAAGTATTTCTCAAGTCAGACCTCAGATGTGTCACCCCCGACGACTCCCATGGTCACACCTCTGAAATGCATGGGACTCGTTGGTCGTCATTAGAGGCCCGTTGAGTGGATGAGTAGTGAAAACGGCGATCCTCTGCCCCTTCCCTCCACGTGCGTAACTCTGGATAGAGTTTTCTCCAACACAGATTGACTGATGTCTTAGTATACACCTCTGCTCTGCTGAGTTGTTCAAAGGTTCTATAGTCAGTGACGCGTTTGCTAATTAGCTGCAGGCAGTTACACTACACGTCGAGTTGTTCTTGCACGTTTGCCGCGCGTCTCCGCTGTCTTCAGAGCGGCACACGCAGGGGATGTAGCTCAGTGGGAGGAGGCAGCAGCGCATGCTTGCATGTATGAGGCCCCGGGTTCAATCCCCGGCATCTCCATCAGGATTTATGTTCTCTCGCGTGGTGTCTCTCAGTGTAGCCCCCATTCAGATTGTAGGCTGCAAGTTGGAGCGAGTCTGCTGGACGTCTCACAACAACCTCACTCGCTCACCTCAACTGCTGTGCCGTTGCTCGCCTCTGCCCCCTGCCATGACCACAGCACATGTCGTTTTGTCAGCTATACGGACTGAATTCCAAAACCGTGTTGAGCTGAGGAGGGGGGCAGAATGTGAGAAACACACCACCCAACAGAAAACGTGGCCACCAGCAATGGAAACTGCTTTAATATTTCTTGTTGAGTAAAAGAGAGACAATCGTGTGTGTGCTAAGTTGTTTGTGTGATGAAAACATCAAATATTAATGAGAGGTAGTGAAGAATACGGGGTATTCTATCCATTTTCTCAGCCAGCCAGCCAGACAGCCGGCTCAAAGTGGTTGTCGTGGCCGAGTGGTTAAGGCGATGGACTAGAAATCCATTGGGGTCTCCCCGCGCAGGTTCGAATCCTGCCGACAACGGCTGGGTCTTTTAAACATAGCCCACAGCAAGCCAGAGGGAATCTGAACGTGAGCAAACACTGCACAGTGGCCATTTGCAGTGTCAGAAAGCACTGCCATGCACTGGGCAACCTGCGGGGTTTGAATCACGTCAAAACAGAGCTTCCCTCTACTCAATAAAGTGGAGGTTGCACTGCGTACAAACGGTTGTCTAAGGTTACTGTTAGTTACCAGAGAGCAAACAGCACTTTCAAACCACGGCTTTCCCACTCTTCCTCCGCTTTTTCCTCCCGTCTCTACTTGTGGAATTCCTGACACAAACCGTGAGTCTGCAGTGTCATTTTTCCCTTTTCCACAGCGATGGTGGTATAGTGGTGAGCATAGCTGCCTTCCAAGCAGTTGACCGGGTTCGATTCCCGGCCATCGCAGCTGGGCTAGATCTTCTTCTTGGCCATGTTTACGGGACACGTACGATTGCTTTTGTGGACTAGGACTTGATATGCCCTCCCGTTTGACAGCAATTACACCTCGTTCCATGTCACCCTGGTGGCTCCCGTGACCACCCTTTGTCTAGAGAAGATGGCCGTATAAAACCCAGCTGTCTCTATTCCATGAAGCTCCATCAACAAGTATTTCTCAAGTCAGACCTCAGATTGTGTCACCCCGACGACTCCCATGGTCACACCTCTGAAATGCATGGGACTCGTTGGTCGTCATTAGAGGCCGTTGAGTGGATGAGTAGTGAAAACGGCGAATCCTCTGCCCTTCCCTCCCGTGCGTAACTCTGGATAGAGTTTTCTCCAACACAGATTGACTGATGTCTTAGTATACACCTCTGCTCTGCTGAGTTGTTCAAAGGTTCTATAGTCAGTGACGCGTTTGCTAATTAGCTGCAGGCAAGTTACACTACACGTCGAGCTGTTCTTGCACGTTTGCCGCACGTCTCCGCTGTCTTCGGAGCAGCACACGCAGGGATGTAGCTCAGTGGGAGAGCGCATGCTTTGCATGTATGAGGCCCCGGGTTCAATCCCCGGCATCTCCATCAGGTTTATGTTCTCTCGCGTGGTGTCTCTCGTTGTAGCTCCCCTTCAGAGCAGACGGATTGTAGGCTGCAAGTTGGAGTGAGTCCACTGGACGTCTCGCAACAACATCACTTGCTCACCTCAACTGCCGTGCCGTTGCTCGCCCCACCCCCCAGAATGCGCTCCTCGCTGTGCTGTGTAAACCAGTCAGAAACAGAAGGGGACTGTTCTTCCTAATTAGGAGTACAGCCCTTCGTTCACGGCTGGATGACAACAAAGGCTGTGACCACAGCACATGTCGTTTTGTCAGCTATACGGGACTGAATTCAAAAACCGTGTTGAGCTGAGGAGGGGGGCAGAATGTGAGAAAAACACCCACCGCCACCCAACAGAAAACGTGGCCACCAGCAATGGAAAACTGCTTTAATATTTCTTGTTGAGTAAAGAGAGACAATCGTGTGTGTGCTAAGTTGTTTGTGTGATGAAAACATCAAAAGTTTAAATGAGGTAGTAGTGAAGAATACGGGGTATACTATCCATTTTCTCAGCCAGCCAGCCAGACAGCCGGCTCAAAGTGGTTGTCGTGGCCGAGTGGTTAAGGCGATGGACTAGAAATCCATTGGGGTCTCCCCGCGCAGGTTCGAATCCTGCCGACAACGGCTGGGTCTTTTAAACATAGCCCACAGCAAGCCAGAGGGAATCTGAACGTGAGCAAACACTGCACAGTGGCCATTTGCAGGTGCTTGTCAGAAAGCACTGCCATGCACTGGGCAACCTGTGCGGTTTTGAATCACGTCAAAACAGAGCTTCCTCTACTCAATAAAGTGGAGGTTGCACTGCGTACAAACGGTTGTCTAATGTTACTGTTAGTTACCAGAGAGCAAACAGCACTTTCAGACCACGGCTTCCCCACTCTTCCTCCGCTTTTCCTCCCGTCTCTACTTGTGGAACTCCTGACACAAACCGCTGAGTCTGCAGTGTCATTTTTCCCTTTTCCGCAGCGATGGTGGTATAGTGGTGAGCATAGCTGCCTTCCAAGCAGTTGACCCGGGTTCGATTCCGGCCATCGCAGCTGTTTTAGATCTTCTTTTGGCCCATGCACTCTGGATAGAGTTTTCTCCAACACAGATTGACTGATGTCTTAGTATACACCTCTGCTCTGCTGAGTTGTTCAAAGGTTCTATAGTCAGTGACGCGTTTGCTAATTAGCTGCAGGCAAGTTACACTACACGTCGAGTTGTTCTTGCACGTTTGCCGCGCGTCTCCGCTGTCTTCAGAGCGGCACACGCAGGGGATGTAGCTCAGTGGGAGAGCGCATGCTTTGCATGTATGAGGCCCCGGGTTCAATCCCCGGCATCTCCATCAGGATTTATGTTCTCTCGCGTGGTGTCTCTCAGTGTAGCCCCCATTCAGATTGTAGGCTGCAAGTTGGAGCGAGTCCGCTGGACGTCTCGCAACAACCTCACTCGCTCACCTCAACTGCTGTGCCGTTGCTCGCCTCTGCCCCTGCCATGACCACACCACATGTCGTTTTGTCAGCTATACGGACTGAATTCCAAAACCGTGTTGAGCTGAGGAGGGGGGCAGAATGTGAGAGAACACACACCGCACCCAACAGAAAACGTGGCCACCAGCAATGGAAACTGCTTTAATATTTCTTGTTGAGTAAAAGAGAGACAATCGTGCGTGTGCTAAGTTGTTTGTGTGATGAAAACATCAAAAGATTAAATGAGGTAGTGAAGAATACGGGGTATTCTATCCATTTTCTCAGCCAGCCAGCCAGACAGCCAGCTCAAAGTGGTTGTCGTGGCCGAGTGGTTAAGGCGATGGACTAGAAATCCATTGGGGTCTCCCCGCGCAGGTTCGAATCCTGCCGACAACGGCTGGGTCTTTTAAACATAGCCCACAGCAAGCCAGAGGGAATCTGAACGTGAGCAAACACTGCACAGTGGCCATTTGCAGTGTCAGAAAGCACTGCCATGCACTGGGCAACCTGCGCGGGTTTGAATCACGTCAAAACAGAGCTTCCTCTACTCAATAAGTGGAGGTTGCACTGCGTACAAACGGTTGTCTAGTGTTACTGTTAGTTACCAGAGAGCAAACAGCACTTTCAAACCACGGCTTTCCCACTCTTCCTCCGCTTTTTCCTCCCGTCTCTACTTGTGGAACTCCTGACACAAACCGCTGAGTCTGCAGTGTCATTTTTCCCTTTTCCACAGCGATGGTGGTATAGTGGTGAGCATAGCTGCCTTCCAAGCAGTTGACCGGGTTCGATTCCGGCCATCGCAGCTGGGCTAGATCTTCTTCTTGGCCCATGTTTACGGGACACGTACGATTGCTTTTGTGGACTAGGACTTGATATGCCCTCCCGTTTGACAGCAATTTACACCTCGTTCCATGTCACCCTGGTGGCTCCCGTGACCACCCTTTTGTCTAGAGAAGATGGCCGTATAAAACCCAGCTGTCTCTATTCCATGAAGCTCCATCAACAAGTATTTCTCAAGTCAGACCTCAGATTGTGTCACCCCGACGACTCCCATGGTCACACCTCTGAAATGCATGGGACTCGTTGGTCGTCATTAGAGGCCCGTTGAGTGGATGAGTAGTGAAAACGGCGAATCCTCTGCCCTTCCCTCCACGTGCGTAACTCTGGATAGAGTTTTCTCCAACACAGATTGACTGATGTCTTAGTATACACCTCTGCTCTGCTGAGTTGTTCAAAGGTTCTATAGTCAGTGATGCGTTTGCTAATTAGCTGCAGGCAAGTTACACTACACGTCGAGCTGTTCTTGCACGTTTGCCGCACGTCTCCGCTGTCTTCGGAGCAGCACACGCAGGGGATGTAGCTCAGTGGGAGAGCGCATGCTTTGCATGTATGAGGCCCGGGTTCAATCCCCGGCATCTCCATCAGGTTTTATGTTCTCTCGCGTGGTGTCTCTCGTTGTAGCTCCCCTTCAGAGCAGACGGATTGTAGGCTGCAAGTTGGAGTGAGTCCACTGGACGTCTCGCAACAACATCACTGCTCACCTCAACTGCCGTGCCGTTGCTCGCCCCCACCCCAGAATGCTGCTTCCTCGCTGTGCTCGTGTAAACTCCAGTCAGAAACAGAAGGGGACTGTTCTTCCTAACTTAGGAGTACAGCCTCCTTCGTTCACGGCTGGATGACAACAAAGGCTGTGACCACAGACATGTCGTTTTGTCAGCTATACGAGGCCCGGGTCAATCCCGGGCATCTCCATCAGGTTATGTTCTCTCGCGTGGTGTCTCTCAGTGTAGCCCCATTCAGATTGTAGGCTGCAAGTTGGAGCGAGTGCTGGACGTCTCGCAACACCTCACTCGCTCAATGTGCCGTTGCTCGCCTCTGCCCCCTGCCATGACCACACATGTCGTTTTGTCAGCTATACGGACTGAATTCCAAAACGTGTTGAGCTGAGGAGGGGGGCAGAATGTGAGAAACACACCGCACCCAACAGAAAACGTGGCCACCAGCAATGGAAACTGCTTTAATATTTCTTGTTGAGTAAAGAGAGACAATCGTGTGTGTGCTAAGTTGTTTGTGTGATGAAAACATCAATATTAAACGAGGTAGTGTAGTGAGAATACGGGGTCTATAATTTTTCTCAGCCAGCCAGCCAGACAGCCGGCTCAAAGTGGTTGTCGTGGCCGAGTGGTTAAGGCGATGGACTAGAAATCCATTGGGGTCTCCCCGCGCAGGTTTGAATCCTGCCGACAACGGCTGGGTCTTTTAAACATAGCCCACAGCAAGCCAGAGGGAATCTGAACGTGAGCAAACACTGCACATTGGCCATTTGCAGGTGCTTGTCAGAAAGCACTGCCATGCACTGGGCAAACTGTGCGGTTTTGAATCACGTCAAAACAGAGCTTCCTCTACTCAATAAAGTGGAGGTTGCACTGCGTACAAACGGTTGTCTATGTTACTGTTAGTTACCAGAGAGAAACAGCACTTTCAGACCACGGCTTTCCCACTCTTCCTCCGCTTTTTCCTCCCGTCTCTACTTGTGGAACTCCTGACACAAACCGCTGAGTCTGCAGTGTCATTTTTCCCTTTCCGCAGCGATGGTGGTATAGTGGTGAGCATAGCTGCCTTCCAAGCAGTTGACCCGGGTTCGATTCCCGGCCATCGCAGCTGGTTAGATCTTCTTTTTGGCCCATGCAACTCTGGATAGAGTTTTCTCCAACACAGATTGACTGATGTCTTAGTATACACCTCTGCTCTGCTGAGTTGTTCAAAGGTTCTATAGTCAGTGACGCGTTTGCTAATTAGCTGCAGGCAAGTTGCACTACACGTCGAGTTGTTCTTGCACGTTTGCGCGCGTCTCCGCTGTCTTCAGAGCGGCACACGCAGGGGATGTAGCTCAGTGGGAGAGCGCATGCTTTGCATGTATGAGGCCCGGGTTCAATCCCCGGCATCTCCATCAGGATTTATGTTCTCTCGCGTGGTGTCTCTCAGTGTAGCCCCCATTCAGATTGTAGGCTGCAAGTTGGAGCGAGTCCGCTGGACGTCTCGCAACAACCTCACTCGCTCACCTCAACTGCTGTGCCGTTGCTCGCCTCTGCCCCTGCCATGACCACAGCACATGTCGTTTGTCAGCTATACGGACTGAATTCCAAAACCGTGTTGAGCTGAGGAGGGGGGCAGAATGTGAGAAACACACCGCCACCAACAGAAAACGTGGCCACCAGCAATGGAAACTGCTTTAATATTCTTGTTGAGTAAAAGAGAGACAATCGTGTGTGTGCTAAGTTGTTTGTGTGATGAAAACATCAAAATATTAAATGAGGTAGTGAAGAATACGGGGTATACTATCCATTTTATCAGCCAGCCAGCCAGACAGCCGGCTCAAAGTGGTTGTCGTGGCCGAGTGGTTAAGGCGATGGACTAGAAATCCATTGGGGTCTCCACGCGCAGGTTCGAATCCTGCCGACAACGGCTGGGTCTTTTAAACATAGCCCACAGCAAGCCAGAGGGAATCTGAACGTGAGCAAACACTGCACAGTGGCCATTTGCAGGTGTTGTCAGAATCAGAAACTGCCATGCACTGGGCAACCTGTGCGGTTTTGAATCACGTCAAAACAGAGCTTCCTCTACTCAATAAAGTGGAGGTTGCACTGCGTACAAACGGTTGTCTAATGTTACTGTTAGTTACCAGAGAGCAAACAGCACTTTCAGACCACGGCTTTCCCACTCTTCCTCCGCTTTTTTCCCTCCGTCTTACTTGTGGAACTCCTGACACAAACCGCTGAGTCTGCAGTGTCATTTTCCCTTTTCCGCAGCGATGGTGGTATAGTGGTGAGCATAGCTGCCTTCCAAGCAGTTGACCCGGGTTTGATTCCCGGCCATCGCAGCTGGTTTAGATCTTCTTTTTGGCCCATGCAACTCTGGATAGAGTTTTCTCCAACACAGATTGACTGATGTCTTAGTATACACCTTGCTCTGCTGAGTTGTTCAAAGGTTCTATAGTCAGTGACGCGTTTGCTAATTAGCTGCAGGCAAGTTGCACTACACGTCGAGTTGTTCTTGCACGTTTGCCGCGCGTCTCCGCTGTCTTCAGAGCGGCACACGCAGGGGATGTAGCTCAGTGGGAGAGCGCATGCTTTGCATGTATGAGGCCCCGGGTTCAATCCCCGGCATCTCCATCAGGATTTATGTTCTCTCGCGTGGTGTCTCTCAGTGTAGCCCCCATTCAGATTGTAGGCTGCAAGTTGGAGCGAGTCCGCTGGACGTCTCGCAACAACCTCACTCGCTCACCATCAACTGCTGTGCGTTGCTCGCCTCTGCCCCTGCCATGACCACAGCACATGTCGTTTTGTCAGCTATACGGACTGAATTCCAAAACCGTGTTGAGCTGAGGAGGGGGCAGAATGTGAGAAAACACACCGCACCCAACAGAAAACGTGGCCACCAGCAATGGAAAACTGCTTTAATATTTCTTGTTGAGTAAAAGAGAGACAATCGTGTGTGTGCTAAGTTGTTTGTGTGATGAAAACATCAAAAGATTAAATGAGGTAGTGAAGAATACGGGGTATTCTATCCATTTCTCAGCCAGCCAGCCAGACAGCCGGCTCAAAGTGGTTGTCGTGGCGACGAGTGGTTAAGGCGATGGACTAGAAATCCATTGGGGTCTCCCGCGCAGGTTCGAATCCTGCCGACAACGGCTGGGTCTTTTAAACATAGCCCACAGCAAGCCAGAGGGAATCTGAAACGTGAGCAAAACTGCACAGTGGCCATTTGCAGTGTCAGAAAGCACGCCATGCACTGGGCAACCTGCGCGGGTTTGAATCACGTCAAAACAGAGAGCCTCTTACTCAATAAAGTGGAGGTTGCACTGCGTACAAACGGTTGTCTAAGGTTACTGTTAGTTACCAGAGAGCAAACAGCACTTTCAAACCACGGCTTTCCCACTCTTCCTCCGCTTTTTCCTCCGTCTCTACTTGTGGAATTCCTGACACAAACCGCTGAGTCTGCAGTGTCATTTTTCCCTTTCGGGTTCGCTTCCCGGCCATCGCAGCTGGGCTAGATCTTCTTCTTGGCCATGTTTACGGGACACGTACGATTGCTTTTGTGGACTAGGACTTGATATGCCCTCCCGTTTGACAGCAATTTACACCTCGTTCCATGTCACCCTGGTGGCTCCCGTGACCACCCTTTTGTCTAGAGAAGATGGCCGTATAAAACCCAGCTGTCTCTATTCCATGAAGCTCCATCAACAAGTATTTCTCAAGTCAGACCTCAGATTGTGTCACCCGACGACTCCCATGGTCACACCTCTGAAATGCATGGGACTCGTTGGTCGTCATTAGAGGCCGTGAGTGGATGAGTAGTGAAAACGGCGATCCTCTGCCCTTCCCTCCACGTGCGTAACTCTGGATAGAGTTTTCTCCAACACAGAT
>JABGLX010000398.1:0-45172 GCA_014281875.1 Nibea albiflora
TGTGAATCAACTACTGCATAGCGACCATGCTCACAAATAACAGCACATGTTACTGGCTGCCAACGTCAGAAAACATGTGCTGTATTACCAAGCATGTATTCTAGCCCCTTTCACTAGCGACATCCCTACACCTGCACCAACAAGCTCTCCCTGATCCACGCCAACTATCCCTGTCACCCATTCACCGTATACAAAAGCAAAGGTCTGTCCATAAAGGACTGACTGCTGAGGCAAATCGGGAACACACAACAATCTAGACCTCTCCGCTAATCATGTTACTACAGCGCAAAGACGAGTACAAATCATCGCCTAAAAACAAAACACTGTCCAAATCTTTCTTCTCCCAGTCAAAAACGCTATGAACACTATGTTTTTGCTATGCTGACTAACGACACAGCCATGCACTGCACACCAGGGTTTCTTAACACAGCATTCCCCTGATGGAATGACCCCCTGATACTTTTCTCTATTTGCACAATCCCGCCAAGCTGTGACACATGCTTGAATGAAATGTCACCGACCGTATTCGCTCCTGGAGTTGGACCCAGTTGCGCAGATCCTGGTGTGGCAGGATGTGGTGGCTGGACCTGAAAAAAAAAAAAAAAACTGATTTTAATAACTTGAAGGATGTGTTTACGCTGCATTTAGGTAAACAAGATTTGCCCCTTGAAAGGGGGTTTAAAATCTTTTTTTTTTTTTACCAACTATGGTTAAACAAGTTAGTCAACTATTCATGTACAAACCTCATCCCCCCCACGGACTGGCAGTGGCACGCTCAATCCTGGCTCCGACGTCAGGTCCACAGCATGGTGTGTGGCCTCGTTCTGTAAAATAAAGAGCATGTCAATGAATTGTTAATGACCAAATTCAAGTACAGGCAGTGTGCTTTATGGCCATTCGCCAAAATGGGTAATGACGCTCAAACAACAAATCAATTCACAAACCTCATCCATCACAGGGCGTAGAAACTGCACTGGTAGGTGTTACCACGGAAACCACCTCCACATCTGTGTCCATCTAAAGAAGAAAAAAGTAACAAATGTTTATAGCAAGTACAGAACATACAAGATAAGAAGCAATTGAGATTTTTATAAGTAACAACTTCAGCAATGTCCAAGTAAAATTTCCTAATATTATTTAAACAAAACCTGAAATCACAAACCTTCTCTGCAACAGGCACTGCATTAACAGGTTTCGCCACCGCCACCTCTGACACCGCTGTGTCCACCTGCAGAAGCAGTTTACAACAACCAATTAACATACACATACAACACATATGCAGGCAGGAATACAGCCAAATGTAATAAATATGTTTTGTCAAACCAAAACACAAAGATCACAAATAATACTGACCTGTCCTCTTGGCAGTCTCCTACGTGCAACAACAGTCCTGCGCTTCGCTGCCACCTTTCGCTTCTAAAATCAGCAAAAACATAAACATTTTACTGCAATGTTCCATTTCAGATACATACAGTTATTCAAATTTAGCACTGATTATGAATGCAAACGCAAGACATGATAACAAGAAGGTAGAAAGAATGTTATATGAATTACCTGGATGTGCATCAGGAACAGCAGTCCCCAACCTCAGGAGAAGGGAGAAAAGACGGGCTCGTCTTCTCCACAGCACGCAAGCAAGGTTGGGCTGAACCGCACAGGAGTGAGTGGGATGAAAACACTCCTTCAGCCCACCTGTAAAATAACAATAAAAGAATACCGTCAATGCCATTGCATAAAACCACAAAGTCAATCCATCACATGTGAACTTCTGTGAGATCATGTATAAATTCATCATACATATCCTTCTTCTGAACCACCTGAGCGTCCAAGGCTGCCAGCTCAGCTTCAGGCAAAACTGCGCCTATAAAATGGAAGAGACAAATGCTTGTGTTACACATGAATGTAGTGTTATGCCACAGATTAAGACAACAGCCCAGTGTATGTGCATTTCATAACATCAATTCCATAAATCAAATATATATTACCTTCTGGCCTCGAACCACGGTAACCCACCCATCTGGGTTGGCTGCCGGCCGTGGCTGTGGATCGTGACCGCTCACGACCACCTGGGTGGCAAACCGGGGACGGTAGACGGGCAGGCGGGCACGACTTGACACGGGGTGGCTCTGGCTCTGGCTCTGCGAGCTGTCTGTCGGCTGCCTGCCACAGAAGGTACGCAAGGACGGCATACCAACGTTGTCGCTCATGTGTGTCTGTAAAAACCAAATCAAAGACGTTACTATCATTCATTGGCAATCACTACTATTTACATGAAACTACACAGTACATTCCCAGCTGTAAAAATCTTTTGCTGCAAAAAAAAAAAATTACTTACACCCAGCTCTGGCCCACAAGTCGCGCTGACGCAGAGGGAATTCTCTGCAATGTGGTGGAAAGGAACGCCTAAACAACATGAATGACACTATAATTAGTACTATTACACGTGATTGTTTAGTAGCATAGCTTATAAATAAAATCAATCTTCCAACATTCAGTGTAATTTAAACTTACCCTGCTCCACACACACACTGTGGTAAGCCATGCGCAGCAGCCTCTGTTCCGCCTCTGCAACGCTGAGTCGAGGCGGAAAGTCCAGCACCACAACCTGCCAAACACATGTCATGTTATTACAAAGGCCAATAATTTTAACATTGCAAAAATACACACATTGTCAAGAATAAGTCTTCTAACCATAAATTCACACTTACGTTGGACCAACGGCTGCGTGCAGATTTCACCAGGGCGGCGAAATCTGCAGACGAGTCCTCCAGCCCCCTGCAAGCGGTGAGGTTGTTGCTGGGGGCCAGGACAACGACCGCGTCAGGCTGGCGAGGAACCACAGCAGCCACGAGCTCGGTCCTCAGGTGCGCTGCAGTCACCCCAGGGGTGGACATGAAGCCAAAGGACAAGCGGTCCCTCTGGCATCGCAACGAACCCGTCCACCAAGGCACGCAGGTGGGAGTCACCAACAAGAAGAACGAACTGAATGAAATGAAATAAATACAGAAGAGTTAGTACATGGCCATGTAAACTTAATGCTTTCATTGTCTCTTAAATCATTTGGATTCGAATAATACCTTCTTGTTAGCGTGCCCAGCAGGAATGACCAAACTTGTGCGGCTTGTTGGTCAGCTGCGACTGCCTCCCACCTTTCTCACCCTGTGACGCTGACCGTACCACGGACTGAAAAAAAAAACAGGACATATAATATAACATGAGAAGTTAGTCAATGTCACACTGAAAACCAACAAAGACAAATGGATGGACAAAATGTACAGAAAAGAACAAAACCCAGGTAGTACATACCAAAAGGTACACTGTCAACAGGGTTGACGTCCACACGCCAACTCTCCTGCCTCTCCATCCTCCTCTTGGCAGCCTGAGAGCGGGCGGTAGCCCTTGCCACGCGGCATCTGAAACATCAGGACAACAACATTGCATTAATGATAATAAATTCTACATCTGCATTCACAGCAGTGACATCAGAACCATTTCTTTTAAAAATGTAACGTTAACATTTCACTCGCTGACGCTTACAACTTACTGTTTCACGACAATTGAAGCAGTTCATCAAAGTCACTTCTAGCAAGCCCTCTTTTCAGTAGTACATGATCAGCATGATCAGACAAACACACTGCCACCTCATGAACAAACACGAATGACATATGAATGAACAATGAACAATATTACCACTAACATCCTAACTATATTTAACCCAAACAGGACATAACATTACATACACATGCAGATGCTTAAAGGACACAGCACAAATAAAGTTTACATCTGCACTGAACAGCACAATATTTTTCACTACAACTCAATAACCTCAACATGTTGTCACAAGAACCAATAACCCACATTATGCCTCAAAAAAGTCACTACTAGGAAGCCTCTTTCATCACACTGCCATGATCAGGACAAACACACTGCATCATGAACAACACAATGACACACTGTGTTGCACCTCAAACTGACTACTGACACAGCCAGTAGCTGTAGTGGCCAACATTGAACAGCAGGGTTTGTACAATTTATTGTTTGCACAAAACTTGTGCAACTTTTGTATCAAGGGGATCAAACTGCAGCCCCTTAGAGGACACATGAACTACATTCTGCATCTGCATTTGCAACAATGAACAACACAATATGTTTCTCAATTAAATCCACTCAACTACACATGTATACTATAATAAGCAATAACCACATTAAGCCTCAATATTACCACTAACATCCTAACCTTATATTTAACAAAACAGAAACATACACATGCAGATGCTTTGAGGACACAGCACAAATAAATTTTACATCTACACTGAACAGCACAATACTACTAAGCCTCTTTTTCAGTACACACTGCATGATCAGACAAACGCACTGCACCATGAACAAAACAATGAACACTGTGTTATGCTAAACTGACTACTGACACAGCCAGTAGCTGTAGTAGCCAACATTGAACAGCAGGGTTGTATAATTTATTGATTGCACAAAGCTTGTGCAACTTTTGTATCAGGGGGATCAAACTGCAGCCCTTAGAGGACACATCTACATTCTGCATCTGCATAGCAACAATGAACAACACAATATGTTTCTCGGTAAATCCACTCAACTACACATGTATACTATAATAAGCAATAACCACATAAGCCTCAATATTACCACTTAACATCCTAACTTATATTTAACAAACAGGAACATACATTACATACACATGCAGATGCTTAGAGGACACAGCACAAATAAATTTTACATCTGCACTGAACAGCACAATACTAGTAAGCCTCTTTTCAGTACACACTGCATGATCAGACAAACACACTGCACGCACCATGAACAACGCTCTGAATCGTGACTGCTGGCTATCGTTACCATTACGCAGCGCAAGAGACCCAGAGGTTCCCGAAACAATCATTTCTCAAAATAAAAGGTTTTTCAAAGTAAAAGATCGTCCATACTCAGATAATACATAAAACGGACATAATTAATTATTTCGTTTGCGGTCAGGTACCAACTGATCGACTGACCGGTACCGGTCCGCGGGTTGGGGATCACTACATATAAAAATATCTACACCTAGAGAAAGCATTGGCTGCTGCCTAAATTTCTATCTCTTATTATCACCAACGGACACCACACCACCACAATTTAACTGAGGCACGGGGGGCGTAACTGGCTGGCTATCGTTACTGTTACGCAGCGCAAGCGACACAGACGTCGAAGAAACAATCATTCTCAAAATAAAAGGTTTTTCAAAATAAAACATCGTCCATACTCAGATAATACATCAAGCGGAAATAATTAATTATTTCGTGTGCGGACAGGTACCAACTGATCGACTGACCGGTACCGGTCCGCGGGTTGCGGACCACTGGCCAACATAGTTCGTTATTACGTCTTTAATATACTCTGTACTGTAGCATATTATTTACCTATCAATTTTATATGAATATCACTGTGAGCGTGAATATATTTCACCACAGAGACGATACCAACATATCCTAACAAAACAGGAACATGCACCACATACATATCACTTTAACAGCAACAATGTAACATCCAAATACTGTAAAAAGTGACTTACCGTAATCAAGTGAAGTGAAGCGAAGAGTTCTGAAGAAATAATCCAAAGAGCAAAAAAATCCCGCTACGTCCTGACAGACAAAGCTATCCGAAGCAACGAGAGAGATCCGGGATGCTGAAGCAAACAGAATCAGCGAGCATTACCTGAGCTCCGGATAATATAGTGCTCACCTGGGGCGGGGGCTTTGTTAAGCACCGCATCGTACCTGACAACCAACCAGCAAGCATTGTTCATTACCACGCCCTGAGCCTTCGTGTGTGTGGTTAGTTTGGACGATAACACAGAACAGCCCCATTCTCCGCAAGCCAACCAGCACCCTTTGTTCATTTCACGACCCTGAGCCTGTAGAGGGCTTAGTGTGAGCGGTTAGTTTGAATCATAACACAGAGCAGTAACAGTCTCCACAAGCATTGCCATCTGTTCTATCATTATACGAAGCTATACGCTGCGTGCGCAAAAAAAAACACACACACACACACACACACACTGCTCATTTACAAACAACACGAACCTCCGGAAATTTGAACTTTGCGGCCCCATCACTCACTCACCTCGCAACATGACCGGCTAAATCATTGCTATTGTTATAAACCGGTACGGTCCGGTACGGTCCGGTACTGCGTACCACTAAAATTGGGTGCCCAATACGTCGATCGCGAGATACCGGTCGACAGCCAGACGTGATCAAGTCGATCGCAGAGGCGCCCACCGCCACAGCCGGCAGTATGGTGGGTCATCCACCCCGCTCCCGTGTGCCAGTATGTTCAACTGTAGCTGTCCACCGCGCACGCCGTAAACTCAAATGCCGTAACTGCATTAAAAGCAAAAATCCACCGATGTGAACACGCTACACACAGACACCTCTGTCTCCACAGCAGAAACAAATGCACAAAATAAAACAATTACGTATTTACGTCTTTTCTGAAGTGCAGCTGTGATTTCATGGACATCTTTATAACATTTTCATATTATCATCTAAAATGTCGTCTTATTACGCTGCACGATTCGTTCCCGTAACGTCTGATGACCTGTTTTCTTTTGTAACTTATCTTTACGGGCTATATCTGTTTGATGCTTTCTGAAGCCTATGAAACACACTCGATCTCTGAGAACAGCTGTTGTACACCGGTGTGTTCAGCTGCGGCTTTCACTCCATCAGATCGTGAGCGAGAGACAGAGAGCGCCAGCGCGAAAAAAAGAGACGAATAACTGATTCTGTTGATTTAGTAAACAGCGACATGTTAGATATAAACAACATAAATACTCAGCCTCTTTTAGAACTATTAAATCATAAAATAATCTAATAAATCTGTCGGCAGCTTTCCAGTCCGGTCCAATGGCCGGTCTCTAAGTGTAAGCTACATTACGTGGTATGCAGTTTTTTTGTTGATTGTTTGTTTGGAATTTGATTTATGTTTTGTTTTATCATTTTCAGTATTTTCATTTTTGTCCATCAAATAGGTTAAATTCACCATAAATAAATTGAACCCTAAAACAAGAACTTTTTTCTGAATCTCCAGTTAAAGAGGAAGAAGTACAGGTGATTATCGTCCATTATGTAGGAATGCAGGTTAGGTGCGGCTGATTTGCATTGTCGTTGCTGAACCTTTTCTTTGCGCTTAATGGGCAGTTTGCTCTCCCAGTGTCATGGACATCACAGATAGCCTCCTGTTGAATATTGATCGCAGTTTGATCGTTGTGAATCTCCATTTAAAGAGGAAGAAGTACAGGTGATTATCGGCCATTAGGCAGGAATGCAGTCAACAATTGAGGTTAGGTGCGGCTGATTAGCATTGTCGTTGCTAACCCTTTCTTTGCGCTTAATGGCCATTTTGGTCTCCCAGTGTCACGCCCACCACAGAACCCAACATGAACCTGGTTTGTCTACTGTATACTATACACTAGACCTGTAGTCTGAGTGATTTCATGAACAGGACAAAAACTCATGTACTGCTACTCTTCATAATAAAACCATTTCGTTGCATGACCTTTACCAGCACACTACATTATGATAAATACATAACTTTTAGACACATGAAAAAAAAACAAAAAAAACAATACAGCTACTTTGACAAAATGTATGAAACCATTAAGCATTAAACACAAGTGCAGTTTGTATACATGGATTGGAGAGAATCCACACGCACTACTCAGGTAACACTAGTGTGATTTAGCCGGTTCCATTTCACTTGTAGCAGCATTACCTAATTGTAGACTTAGACAAGATCTACAAGAAAGTCTCTTGGAGTAATGGGCTAAAATGTACATTGAACATCACAGTTTTTTGGTGTTTCAGGCTGGCTGAGAAGGGGTCCTATTTGAACAAAACTCCTGCTAGAGATTTCATCCAATTGACTTCAAACTTGATAGATGTGTTCATACAGACTTCCTGAGTACAAGTTATTCAAAATTATGAACTTTGATGAAATGGTGTGGGCGTGGCGCTCCGTCAGATTTGACCTTGTCCCGATTCTGGCTAATGTGTGTGTTCGATTGAGCGAAATGCTTTGAAAGCGGTTCGCACGTCTTCCGACTGGTGCCTTCCGACGTGCCAGCCGTCGAGTTGCGTGGGAGTGCGAGGGCCCGTTCAACGCTGCTTGCAGCTTTAATTATTTTTTTTTTTTTTTTTTTTTTTATTCTCCTTTTCTTATTCTTCCTAAAGTAAAATCGCATTTTCGACTGTCTATATGTACTCGAAAAGTTGCGAAAATTTGCCTACCACCCCCCAAAGTCGGGTGTAAAATTACGTATTTTGGGGGTCTCGCACATGGATGACCAAAATGGCTCTACGGCGCCACCTAGGTTTCGGTTTTCGGAGTAGCCCCCGGACACGGTTTCATCCACGTGTACGAAATTTAGCGGGATTATGTAAGATACCGAGCCGCACAAAAAAGTCTCTTGGTGATCCGGGCTATCGCGAAGCGTATGGCGACCATTTTGTTTCAAAGTTGCTGTTTTGTGTTTTTTGGGGTCATTTTCAGGGTCGTATTTTAACGAACTCCTCCTAGAGCTTTCATCCTATCTGTTTGAAACTTGGCGTGTGTGTTCTTGAGGCCCCGACCATGAAAAGTTATCAAAATCGTGAGGTTCAGATATACTGCGTCAGAAGGGCGGGGCCACGAAATTTGGCGTTTTGGCGTGAATTTTCGACGTGCTATAACTTTGCGAAAAACACTCCAATCGTCACCAAACCTCGGATGTATAATGGTAGTCTGGCCTGGAATACATTTCCATATAAATATTTGGAGAATTTCACAGCGCCTCCTACTGGCGACAGAAAAGACCACTTTTACGAAATGACACCCAGCTCGCAAAATATTGACCATATCCACCTCAAACTATGTGTAGATGTTGTCAAGGCCTTGGTCTTGACATCTGAGAAATAATTTCAACGTTTCATCAGAGGGCGTGGCCGTGACGGCGCGTCAAATTCAAACGTGCCGATTTTTTCGACGAAAAATGGAACTCCATTGACTTTTTGGCTGTGTTTCAGGCAAAAGTGTTGGGCTTTTAAATACTTTGTCAGAGCTGTCTGAAACTTCTTGTGGTAAATAAGAGCAATATTATGCAAAATTCGGCTGCATAATTAATTAGGGGGCGGGGCAAAATCGCTCTATAGCGCCCCCTTGAAAATTTCTTTGACGCAGCCCCACCACAGTTTTGGACACAGAATTATGAAACCTTAGCCGAATTGCAGCTGAAGGCATGACCTACAAAAAAGTCTCTTGGAGAAATGGGCTAAAATGATCAGGAAGCGAGATATTTAGGCATGAAAATCACCATTTTTGCTGTTTTGGCCGGTTGAGAAGGGATCATATTTGAACGAACTCCTCCTAGGGATTTTGTCCAATTGACTTCAAACTTGGTAGTTACGTTCATATAGACTTCCTGACTAAAAGTTATCAAAATCATGAGTTTCGATGAAACGGCATGGGCGTGGCGCTCCGTCAAATTTGACCCTTTGATACGACCTCCAAACTCTATTTGCTTTTTGCCTGTTTTATACGGCAAAGGCGGTGTTGCTTTCATATATTTCGTCAGACCTGTCTGAAACTTCTTGTGGTTGTTAAGACCGATATTATGCATCTTTCGGCTGCATAAAAAACCTAGGGGCGGGGGGTAACTTTTTCCCACAGCGCCCCCTTGAACTTTTCTTTCAGGCAGCCCCGCCACAGTTTTAGAACACAGAGTGATGAAACCTCATCTGAATTGTAGAGCATGGCAAGACGTACAAAAAGTCTCTTGGAGCAATGGCCTAAAATGAACAGGAAGCGAGATATTTGAGGATGAAAATCACCATTATTTGGGCCCGAGCAAAAAACCATTGTTTTCGTTTGGACGTTTTCTTCTCCTAAATGAATCGCATTTTCGACGGCCTATATGTACTCGAAAAGTTGCGAAAATTTGCCTACCCCCCCAAAGTCGGGCGTAAAATTACGTATTTTGGGGGTCTCGCACGTGGACGTATAAAATGCTCTACGGCGCCACCTACGTTTCAGTTGTCGGAGGAGCCCCTCGACACACTTTGATCCGCGTGTACGAAATTAGCGGGAGTATGTAAAGTACTGAGACGCACAAAAAAGCCTCTTGGTGACCTGGGCTATCGCCAAGCGTACGGCGTGCACTTTGTTTCAAAGTTGGCGTTTTCGTGGTTTTGGGCTCATTTTCGGGGGTCGTATTTGAACGAACTCCTCCTAGAGCTTTCATCCTATCTGTTTGAAACTTGCCGTGTGTGTTCTTAAGGCCTCGACCATGAAAGTTATCAAAATCGTGAGTTCCGGATTTACTTGCGTCAGAGGGGCGGGGCCACGAATTTTGGGGTTTTACCATGAAATTTCCACGTGCTATAACTTTGCGAAAACACTACAATCTCCCCCAAACCTCTGATGTATAACGGCAGTCTGGCCTAGAATACATTTCCATAAAAATATTTGCTGATTTTCACAGCCGCCTCCCAGTGGCCAAAGAAAAGATGGCTAATGTGTGTGTTCGATTGAGCGAAATGCTTTGAAAGCAGTTCGCGGGCGTCTTCCGACTGGTGCCTTCCGACGTGCCAGCCGTCGAGTTGCGTGGGAGTGCGAGGGCCCGTTCAACGCTGCTTGCAGCTTTAATTCTTCTTCTTTTCTTCCTAAAAGTAAATCGCTATTTTGACTGCCTATATGTACTTGAAAAGTTGTGAAAATTTGCCTACCCCCCCACAAAGTCGGGCGTAAAATTACGTATTTTGGGGGTCTCACCATGGACGAACAAAAATGGCTCTACGGCGCCACCTACGTTTCGGTTGTCGGAGGAGCCCCTCGACACGGTTTCATCCACGGTGTACGAAACCTTAGTGGGAGTATGTAAGATACCGAGCCGCACAAAAAAGTCTCTTGGTGACCCGGGCTATCGCGAAGCGTACGGCGGCCATTTTGTTTCAAAGTTGGCGTTTTCGTGGTTTTGGGGTCATTTTCAGGGGTCGTATTTGAACGAACTCCTCCTACAGCTTTCATCCTATCTGTTTGAAACTTGGCGTGTGTGTTCTTGAGGCCTCGACCATGAAAAGTTATCAAAATCGTGAGGTTCAGATTTACTTGCGTCAGAGGGGCGGGGCCACGAAATTTGGCGTTTTTGGCGTGAAATTTCGACGTGCTATAACTTTGCCAAAAATACTCCAACCTTCATCAAACTTCTGATATATAATCACAGTCTGCCTAGAATACATTTCCATAAAAATGTTGGAGATTTTCACAGCGCCTCCTAGTGGCGACAGAAAAGACCACTTTCACGAGATGACGTCCAGCTCGGAAAATATTGACCATATCCACCTCAAACTAGGTGTGGATGTTGTCAAGGCCTTGGTGTTGACATCTGAGAAAGAATTTCAACTTGACATCAGAGGAAGTGGCCGTGATGGCGCGGCGATATCGATGTTTCGCCATGACTGTAATGTTGCTCTAACTTACGTGTACGTGGTCTGACCTGCCCCAAATTTCAATGCATTGATGAGATTTCGGCTCTGAACACATCTGCATTTGAATTTTTGCGATGAGCAATAGCGCCACCTAGATACATTTAACGAAGCAGGCCCGCCACAGCGTTTCACCTACCTGTCTGAAATTTGGCATACACGTGCAACCATCACAAGGGCTACAAAAAAGTCTCTTTGGGGGCTCGACTGCCCGATGTAAAACGGCTCTATAGCGCCCCCTTTGAATTTTTCTTTCAGGCAGCCCCGCCACAGTTTTTGGACACAGAGTTATGAAACCTTAGCCAAATTGTAGAACATGGCAAAGACCTACGAAAAGTCTCTTGGAGCAATGGGTTAAAATTGACAGGAAGCGAGATATTTAAGAATGAAAAATCAACCACTTTTTAGTGCATCGTTCTGGTGGACAAGGGGTCCTATTTGAATGAACTCCTCCTAGGGATTCATCCAATTGACTTTCAAACTTGGTAGTTAGGTTCATATAGACTTCCTGAGTAAAAGTTATCAAAATTATGAATTTTGATGAAAGAATGTGGGCGTGGCGCTCCGTCAACATTGACCTTGTCCCGATTCTGGCTAATGTGTGTGTTCGATTGAGCGAAATGCTTTGAAAAAGGTTCGCCGCGTCTTCCGACTGGTGCCTTCCGACGTGCCAGCCGTCGAGGTTGCGTGGGAGTGCGAGGGCCCGTTCAACGCTGCTTGCAGCTTTAAATTTTTTTATTCTTCTCCTTTTTCTTTTCTTCCGCGAAATGAATCGCATTTTCGACTGCCTATATGCACTCAAAAAGTTGCGAAAATTTGCCTACCCCCCCAAAGTGGGGCGTAAAATTACATATTTTGGGGGTCTCGCACATGGACGGACAAAAATGGCTCTACGGCGCCACCTACGTTTTCGTTTTTGGAGGAGCCCCCGGACACGGTTTCATCCACGTGTACGAAATTTAGCGGGAGTATGTAACATCCCAGGCCGCACATAAAAGTCTCTTGGTGACCCAGACTACGGCGAAGCGTACGGCGGGCACTTTGTTTCAAAGTTGGCGTTTTCGTGTTTTTGGGGTCATTTTCAGGGGTCGTATTTGAACAAACTCCTCCTACAGCTTTCATCCTATCTGTTTGAAACTTGGCGTGTGTGTTCTTAAGGCCTCGACCATGAAAAGTTATCAAAATCGTGAGGTTCAGATTTACTGCGTCAGAGGGGCGGGGCTACGAAATTTGGCGTTTTGGCGTGAAATTTCGACGTGCTATAACTTTGCCAGAAATAGTCCAACCTTCATCAAACTTCTGATATATAATCACAGTATGGCCTAGAATACATTTCCATAAAAATATTTTGAGAATTTCACAGCGCCTCCTACTGGCGACAGAAAAGACCACTTTTACGAAATGACGTCCAGCTCGCAAAATATTGACCATATCCACCTCAGACTAGATGTAGATGTTGTCAAGGCCTTGGTCTTGACATCTGAGAAAGAATTTCAACGTTAGATCAAAGGGCGTAGCCGTGACGGGCCGCGTCAAAGTCAAGCGTGCCGATTTTTTCGACGAAAAATGGAACTCCATTGACTTTTTGGCTGTGTTTCAGGCAAAAGTGTTGGGCTTTCAGATACTTGTTAGAGCTGTCTGAAACTTCTTGTGGTAATTAAGAGCAATATTATGCAAAATTCGGCTGCATAATTAATTAGGGGGCGGGGCAAAATCGCTCTATAGCGCCCCCTTGAATTTTTCTTTGATGCAGCCCTGCCACAGTTTTATACATAGAATTATGAAACCTTAGCCGAATTGCAGATGAAGACATGACCTACAAAAAAGTCTCTTGGAGAAATGGGCTACAATTAACAGGAAGTGAGATATTTAGGCATGAAAATCACCATTTTTGCTGTTTTGGGCGGTTGAGAAGGGGTCATATTTGAACAAACTCCTCCTAGGGATTTTGTCCAATTGACTTCAAACTTGGTAGTTACGTTCATATAGACTTCCTGACTAAAAGTTATCAAAATTATGAATTTTGATGAAAGAATGTGGGCGTGGCGATCCATTAAATTTCACCCTTTGATTCAACCTTCGAACTCCTTTGACTTTTTGGCTGTTTTTTAATCACATGCTGTGGTGCTTTCATATATTTTGTCAGAGCTGTCTGAAACTTCTTGTGGTTATTAAGGACAAAAAGTTCCAAAAGTCGGCTGCATATGTAATTAGGGGGCGGGGCGAAACCGCTCTATAGCGCCCCCTTGAATTTTTCTTTAAGGCAGCCCCGCCCACAGTTTTGGACACAGAATTATGAAACCTCAGCCGAATTGTACAGCATGGCAAGACCTACAAAAAAGTCTCTTGGAGCAATGGGCTAAAATGAACAGGAAGCGAGATATTTAAGAATGAAAATCACCATTTTTAGTGCATCGTTCTGGTTGACAAGGGGTCCTATTTGAACGAACTCCTCCTAGGGATTTTGTCCAATTGACTTCAAACTTGGTAGTTACGTTCATATAGACTTCCTGAGTTACAGTTATCAAAATCATGAATTTTGATGAAAGAATGTGGGCGTGGCGCACCATCAAATTTGATCCAACATTCGAATTCCTTTTACTTTTTGGCTGTTTTTTAAGCACAAGCTGTGGTGCTTTCATATGTTTTGTCAGACCTGTCTAAAACTTCTTGAGGTTATTAAGGACAAAAAGTTCCAAAAGTCGGCTGCATAATTAATTAGGGGGCATGGCGAAATCGCTCTATATCGCCCCCTTGAATTCTTCTTTCAGGCAGCCCCGCCACAATTTTGGACATAGAATTATGAAACTCAGCCAAATTGTAGAACATGGCAAGACCTACAAAAAAGTCTCTTGGAGCAATGGGCTAAAAATAACAGGAAGCAAGATATTTAACAATGAAAATCACCATTTTTAGTGCATCGCTCTGGTTGACAAGTGGTCCTATTTGAACGAACTCCTCCTAGGAATTTTATCCAATTGACTTCAAACTTGGTAGTTACATTCATATAGACTTCCTGAGTAAAAGTTATCAAAATTATGAATTTTGATGGAAGAATGTGGGCGTGGCGCTCCGTCAGATTTGACCTTGTCCCGATTCTGGCTAATGTGTGTGTTCGATTGAGCGAAATGCTTTGAAAAAGGTTCGCGCACTTTCCGACTGGTGCCTTCCGACGTGCCAGCCGTCGAGTTGCGTGGGAGTGCGAGGGCCCGTTCAACGCTGCTTGCAGCTTTAATTATTATTATTATTGTTGGTTTTTTTGTTTTCTAGTGATCCACATCTCATTGTGTATGCAATATTATTATTATTTTTCCATTATTTAAAAAACTGTATCAATACAATATAACAAACAGAAAAAAGCCTATCTGTGGTTGTGATCCTTTCCACTCTGCCCACTCAATGCTCATTGCCGAGACCCACTTTCTCCTTTTAATCGGTCTAGTCTTCTGAGCTGCTGGTCCACAAGGTGAACTGGTAAATGTTGATAACTACATATTCTGACTCTCACAGTTTTTTAATCAGCACACTGTTATTCATGACAGATAAATTTAACATAGACAGACACTAAGCCATACAGACAGAGACCCAAACACACAGACAGAGAGAGAAACAGGCCGACACCAAGACAGACAGACACAAAGTCAGACAGACAGTCAGACACCCAAATAGAGAGCGAGCCAGACAGATAGACGGAGATGCTGACCGACAGACAGACAGACAGACAGACAAGGAAACAGAGATATAGAAAGACACCTGAAAAAAACATAGACAGAAAGACAAACACCAAGACAGACAGGTTGACAGATAGATAGATAGGTACCCGAATAGAGAGATACCCAGACAGACAGACAGACAGACACCCAAATAGAGACACCCAGACAGGCAGATAGACACCCAGACAGACAGAGACACAGACAGACAGAGACACAGGCAGACAGAGACACAGACAGACAAACACCAAGACAGACAGACAGACACCCAAATAGAGAGATACCCACACAGACAGACACCCAAATAGAGAGATAAACAGACAGACAGACAGACAGACACCCAAATAGAGACACCCAGACAGACAAACATACACCCAGACAGACAGAGACACAGGCAGATAGACAGACAGAGACACACAGACAGACAGAGACACAGGCAGATAGACCAATGACAGATGGACAGACACATTCCCAGGCAGACAGATATACAGACACCCACCCAGACAGAGAGAGAGACACAGGACAGAAAGACACCCAGACAGACAAGAGATGGAGAAAGACTTCCAGAAGAAGATACAGATAGGCAGACCAAGACAGACAGAGAGAGACAGAGACAAACATACAGGGACACAGGCAGACAGATAAACAGACAGACACCGAAATAGAGAGATACCCAGACAGACTGAGACAAAGGCAGATAGACACACAGACAGAGACAGACATCCAAGCAAATAGACACAGAGAGACACCCAAGTAAACAGACCCCCAGATAGAGACACAGACAAACAGACAGAACAGAGTCAGACATCCAGACAGAGACACAGAAAGACACCCAAACAGATGGACACAGACATACACCTAGACAGACAGAGACACAGACAAATACACAGAAAGACAGTCACACAGAGACATAAACATAGACGGAAACAGACACCCAGACATACAGTCACACAGAGACCTAAACACACACCCAAACATTGACGGAGACAGACACCCAGACAGACAGAGACAGCCAGATAGGCAAACAGAGATACAGAAAGACACCTGGAAAAGACAGACAGATAAACATCCAGAAATACAGACAACACAGGAAGACAGACCCATAGACAGACACCCACCCAGACCCAGACATAGACAGAGACACAAACAGACACCCAGACATAGACACAGACAGTCAGACAGATAGACGAAGAGACAG
This sequence comes from Nibea albiflora, assembly GCA_014281875.1. NCBI lineage: Eukaryota > Metazoa > Chordata > Actinopteri > Sciaenidae > Nibea > Nibea albiflora. The sequence goes on from JABGLX010000398.1 coordinate 16,440, forward strand.
GGATATAGAAAGACACCTGAAAAAAACATAGACAGATAGACAAACACCAAGACAGACAGACAGATAGATAGACACCCAAATAGAGAGATACCCACACAGACGACAGACACCCAAATAGAGACACCCAGACAGACAGTCACACAGAGACATAAACACACAATCAAACATACACAGCGACAGACAGCCAGACAGAAAGACACACCAGACAGACAGAGATAGAGAAAGACTTCCAGCAGAAGCTACAGACAGAGACACAGGCAGACAGACAGACAGACAGACAGACAGACAGAGACACAGACACACACCCAGAAAGACAAAGATACAGAAACACTCCCAGGAAAGACACAGACAGGTAGACACCAAGACAGACAGATCCTCACCTAGATAAACAGACAAATAGACAGCCAGGTTGACAGAGATACAGGAAGACACCCGAAAAAGACACAGATACGCAGACAGACACCAAGTCAGACAGACTCAAACACACACACACCCAGACAGAGAGAGACACAGGCAGACACCCAGAGAGACAGGCCGAGACACAGAAAGGTAGACAAAGACATATGGACAGACATAAAGACAGACAGACCGGGACACAGATAGACAGAGACAAACAGACACCAAGACAAACAAACATACAGAGAGACACACACTGACACAAACAGGCAGCCACGTACACAGACAGGCAGACAGCTAGACAGACACCCAGACACAGTTCACCACTTGACATTCGAGAGCCTGAGGAGTTGTTCCCCCTCCGTCCATTTTAAAGGACTTGCTCTCTTACTTCCTCCACTTCACCACCCTTTGGCTGCTGAGACGTCTCTGATTTGTTGAGTATGTCATGTGTCTTATAATGTTATATGCATTCATACTTGATTTGTGATGAAACACACAACAGAGAAAAAGAGATATGTTTCCATGTCTCTTTTAGGTTGACCACCCTATATATGAGAGCCGAAGGAGCTGTCCCCTTTTGAGGACCTGCTTTGTCTCCTGGGTTTCATGTGGTGAGAGGAATGCAATATGTGTATGTTTAAAGGTTTATATGAAGACGCATACTATATGTGATAAAATGACAATTGTTAATTCATAAATGTCTCTTTATATTCTGTGCTACCATCATCTCCTGTCAAACAGGTTTTGCTGACCTGCAGAGACAGAGAGAGAGAGAGAGAGAGAGAGTCATCTTGACTTTGTGAGTTTAGTTGCTTTGTGGCAACTTGTTTTGTCTCAGATTGAAACAAAAAGTTTGATTATGATTATTTAGTGGTCGAAGATTTTCATCTTTTAAAGTCAATTGACAGCTGTGCAGGTAGGCCTTAGGGCTCTTTTGAGACTTAAGTCATCCTTCATGACAGATAAATTTAACATAGACAGAGACCCAGCCATACAGACAGAGACCCAAACACAGAGAAACAGGCCGACACCAAGACAGACAGACAGTCAGACAGCCAGATTCGCAGTTCTGGTTTGCATTCCTGTTTGATGGAAAACGTTACACTTTCACTAGAATGTGTCAAGGCTTCACCTCCTCTCCGTCTCTCTACAATGCAGCCTTGTCCAGAAGCTTATCGACATTGTCTCTTTCTGAAGGCTCTGCTCTCTTACAGTATGTTGATGACCTACATATTGCTTCTCCCACTAAGGAGCAGTGTGAGACGGACACTGCAACATCTGTGTCGGGAAGGACACAAAGCTAGCCTGAGTAAGCTACAGTTCGTACAGCAGAAGGTCACCTTTTTGGGTCACGTGCTAACCCCAAACGGCAAGTCTCTCTCTCCGGAACGCATATCTGCTATCGTGAACACACTTAAGCCACTCACAAAGAAACAAGCTATGTCTTTTTTGGCCATGTGTTCATATTGCAGACATTTCATTCCTAACTTCTCTGTGCTTGAACGTCCTTTAAGAGATGCCACACATGCTAGGGGCCTCACAGCCTCCTCCAAATTCACCTGGACACCAGAGGCTGAGACATCTTTTGTCAACTTGAAGAAAGCTCTACAGTCCGCTCCAACTTTAGGGGTTCCAAACCCTGATAAACCATTCGTCCAGCATGTGGACGAAAAGGAGGGATGTATGACAAGTGTTCTGTTACAAAAACATGGATCACAGTTAAAGCCTGTTGCTTTTTTTTCATGCACTCTTGATCCTGTTGCTAAGGCTTTACCTCATTGTTTGAGAGCTGTAGCAGCAGCAGAACGAGCCGTTCTGGCCTCACGTGATTTTGTGGGCTTTTCAGAATCAACATTACTTGTTCCACATGCAGTCTCGGCTCTCTTATCAGAACAGAAGACATCTCATCTTTCAGCAGCAAGATGGCTCAGGTACCACTTCTTGACCTGCCACATGTCACAATCAAAAGATGTACTGTCTTAAATCCAGCTACTCTTTTGCCTCTCCCAACCGATGGAGAGCCACATAGCTGTGAAGCTGAAGTTCAACAGATATGTACACCACGACCTGGTCTGCTTCAAGAGACCCAGACACAGGACAATGCCAGACTGGTTATGCTGTTGTTGATGATCATGGTGTTGTACAATCTTCTCCTCTGCCTTCTCATTACTCAGCACAGGCAGCAGAGCTGGTGGCCTTGACAGAAGCATGCAAATTGGCAGAAGGTAAAACAGTGACCATCTACACCGACTCAAGGTATGCTTTTGGTGTCGTTCACGATTTTGGAGCCCTGTGGAAACACAGAAAATTTCTAAAATCTGATGGCAAACCAATTTTGGATCATGATAAGATATCTGCTTTGTTAGAGGCTATTTTGCTTCCAAAACAGATCTCTGTCTGTAAATGTGCAGCACATACATCATCTGAGGATGTGATTTCCAGAGGAAATGCTCGAGCAGATTCAGCTGCCAAAGTAGCGGTTCGACGTCCCATTAATGTCAAACATGAAACCACCGCCCTATTGTCACATTCTGTTGCTTCTCTTTCTGATCTCAGCAGTTTTGTTACACCAGCAGAGAAGAAGCTGTGGATTCAGAACAACTGCTATCAGAAGGAGGGTGTGTGGTATGGACCAGATGACAAACCGTGTCTGCCAAAGAAATTGTATCCATGCTTTGCAAAACTCTCACATGGTTTGGATCATGTCTCAAAAACAGGTATGTGTGCAGTCATTCAGGCCGATTGGTACACAAAAGGTTTCTCCACCTTTGCAGCAGATTTTTGCAGAAGTTGCATGATCTGTGCCATGATTTGTTTTCCCCCTGCATTAAACCAAGATTCTGTGATTCCAGTTAATGCAGAGCCGGCATCTGAGGCCTTAACCAGATGTCTCCTCACGGTTGCAGATAACCTGACCGCAGTAGGTAGGGGACTGGAGATGTCAAACCAAACAGCATGCCGACAGAGCATTATGAACATAGGCCGTGGTAAAGATCAAAGGTATTACAATTCTGCCGTCTGCTTACAGTTTTGTGATCAGGACCTTCTACTTCCTGATATTTCAACAGATAAGAGTCTTAGATCTAAATCAGAAAAGGTGACGCAGCCATTAGGTATTTGCAGAGGGGTAAATCAGACATGTGCGAACCGCTCAACCACCACTTCTGGTTTTAGTGCATCTGGTCAGTTTTTAGGCAATTCCTCTTGTGCTAAAGTGGAGGCCTCCGAGGGGTGCTCTCATTCTAGATCCGAGGTTTGCAAAGGTAAATTTGATCCTACCAGGTGGTAACATAAGTGGAGTAAAGGTAGTAAGGTCTACACCGGGTCTGGGTATGATGAAAGGATATGCTTGGGTTTGTGGTAATCAATACTACACATTTTTGCCTCCCATGTATGCAAGGTACTGAGTAAAACCAAACAAGAGTATAAGGCACAACGTTTTGTACTTAAAACCTTTTGAAATATTACTGAGATCAAACATGGCTATATATGGTTATAAAAGATCACGCAATCATGTAATATAAATTTTCCATTACAACCCAGACACAGTTCACCACTTGACATGCGAGATCCTGAGGAGTTGTTCCCCCTCCGTCCATTTTAAAGGACTTGCTCTCTTACTTCCTCCACGATTCATTTGGTTTCATGTGGTGAGAGGAATGCAATATGTGTATGTTTAAAGGTTTATTATTATTATTATTGTTGGTTTTTTTGTTTTCTAGTGATCCACATCTCATTGTGTATGCAATATTATTATTATTTTTCCATTATTTAAAAAACTGTATCAATACAATATAACAAACAGAAAAAAGCCTATCTGTGGTTGTGATCCTTTCCACTCTGCCCACTCAATGCTCATTGCCGAGACCCACTTTCTCCTTTTAATCGGTCTAGTCTTCTGAGCTGCTGGTCCACAAGGTGAACTGGTAAATGTTGATAACTACATATTCTGACTCTCACAGTTTTTTAATCAGCACACTGTTATTCATGACAGATAAATTTAACATAGACAGACACTAAGCCATACAGACAGAGACCCAAACACACAGACAGAGAGAGAAACAGGCCGACACCAAGACAGACAGACACAAAGTCAGACAGACAGTCAGACACCCAAATAGAGAGCGAGCCAGACAGATAGACGGAGATGCTGACCGACAGACAGACAGACAGACAGACAAGGAAACAGAGATATAGAAAGACACCTGAAAAAAACATAGACAGAAAGACAAACACCAAGACAGACAGGTTGACAGATAGATAGATAGGTACCCGAATAGAGAGATACCCAGACAGACAGACAGACAGACACCCAAATAGAGACACCCAGACAGGCAGATAGACACCCAGACAGACAGAGACACAGACAGACAGAGACACAGGCAGACAGAGACACAGACAGACAAACACCAAGACAGACAGACAGACACCCAAATAGAGAGATACCCACACAGACAGACACCCAAATAGAGAGATAAACAGACAGACAGACAGACAGACACCCAAATAGAGACACCCAGACAGACAAACATACACCCAGACAGACAGAGACACAGGCAGATAGACAGACAGAGACACACAGACAGACAGAGACACAGGCAGATAGACCAATGACAGATGGACAGACACATTCCCAGGCAGACAGATATACAGACACCCACCCAGACAGAGAGAGAGACACAGGACAGAAAGACACCCAGACAGACAAGAGATGGAGAAAGACTTCCAGAAGAAGATACAGATAGGCAGACCAAGACAGACAGAGAGAGACAGAGACAAACATACAGGGACACAGGCAGACAGATAAACAGACAGACACCGAAATAGAGAGATACCCAGACAGACTGAGACAAAGGCAGATAGACACACAGACAGAGACAGACATCCAAGCAAATAGACACAGAGAGACACCCAAGTAAACAGACCCCCAGATAGAGACACAGACAAACAGACAGAACAGAGTCAGACATCCAGACAGAGACACAGAAAGACACCCAAACAGATGGACACAGACATACACCTAGACAGACAGAGACACAGACAAATACACAGAAAGACAGTCACACAGAGACATAAACATAGACGGAAACAGACACCCAGACATACAGTCACACAGAGACCTAAACACACACCCAAACATTGACGGAGACAGACACCCAGACAGACAGAGACAGCCAGATAGGCAAACAGAGATACAGAAAGACACCTGGAAAAGACAGACAGATAAACATCCAGAAATACAGACAACACAGGAAGACAGACCCATAGACAGACACCCACCCAGACCCAGACATAGACAGAGACACAAACAGACACCCAGACATAGACACAGACAGTCAGACAGATAGACGAAGAGACAGGGATATAGAAAGACACCTGAAAAAAACATAGACAGATAGACAAACACCAAGACAGACAGACAGATAGATAGACACCCAAATAGAGAGATACCCACACAGACGACAGACACCCAAATAGAGACACCCAGACAGACAGTCACACAGAGACATAAACACACAATCAAACATACACAGCGACAGACAGCCAGACAGAAAGACACACCAGACAGACAGAGATAGAGAAAGACTTCCAGCAGAAGCTACAGACAGAGACACAGGCAGACAGACAGACAGACAGACAGACAGACAGAGACACAGACACACACCCAGAAAGACAAAGATACAGAAACACTCCCAGGAAAGACACAGACAGGTAGACACCAAGACAGACAGATCCTCACCTAGATAAACAGACAAATAGACAGCCAGGTTGACAGAGATACAGGAAGACACCCGAAAAAGACACAGATACGCAGACAGACACCAAGTCAGACAGACTCAAACACACACACACCCAGACAGAGAGAGACACAGGCAGACACCCAGAGAGACAGGCCGAGACACAGAAAGGTAGACAAAGACATATGGACAGACATAAAGACAGACAGACCGGGACACAGATAGACAGAGACAAACAGACACCAAGACAAACAAACATACAGAGAGACACACACTGACACAAACAGGCAGCCACGTACACAGACAGGCAGACAGCTAGACAGACACCCAGACACAGTTCACCACTTGACATTCGAGAGCCTGAGGAGTTGTTCCCCCTCCGTCCATTTTAAAGGACTTGCTCTCTTACTTCCTCCACTTCACCACCCTTTGGCTGCTGAGACGTCTCTGATTTGTTGAGTATGTCATGTGTCTTATAATGTTATATGCATTCATACTTGATTTGTGATGAAACACACAACAGAGAAAAAGAGATATGTTTCCATGTCTCTTTTAGGTTGACCACCCTATATATGAGAGCCGAAGGAGCTGTCCCCTTTTGAGGACCTGCTTTGTCTCCTGGGTTTCATGTGGTGAGAGGAATGCAATATGTGTATGTTTAAAGGTTTATATGAAGACGCATACTATATGTGATAAAATGACAATTGTTAATTCATAAATGTCTCTTTATATTCTGTGCTACCATCATCTCCTGTCAAACAGGTTTTGCTGACCTGCAGAGACAGAGAGAGAGAGAGAGAGAGAGAGAGTCATCTTGACTTTGTGAGTTTAGTTGCTTTGTGGCAACTTGTTTTGTCTCAGATTGAAACAAAAAGTTTGATTATGATTATTTAGTGGTCGAAGATTTTCATCTTTTAAAGTCAATTGACAGCTGTGCAGGTAGGCCTTAGGGCTCTTTTGAGACTTAAGTCATCCTTCATGACAGATAAATTTAACATAGACAGAGACCCAGCCATACAGACAGAGACCCAAACACAGAGAAACAGGCCGACACCAAGACAGACAGACAGTCAGACAGCCAGATTCGCAGTTCTGGTTTGCATTCCTGTTTGATGGAAAACGTTACACTTTCACTAGAATGTGTCAAGGCTTCACCTCCTCTCCGTCTCTCTACAATGCAGCCTTGTCCAGAAGCTTATCGACATTGTCTCTTTCTGAAGGCTCTGCTCTCTTACAGTATGTTGATGACCTACATATTGCTTCTCCCACTAAGGAGCAGTGTGAGACGGACACTGCAACATCTGTGTCGGGAAGGACACAAAGCTAGCCTGAGTAAGCTACAGTTCGTACAGCAGAAGGTCACCTTTTTGGGTCACGTGCTAACCCCAAACGGCAAGTCTCTCTCTCCGGAACGCATATCTGCTATCGTGAACACACTTAAGCCACTCACAAAGAAACAAGCTATGTCTTTTTTGGCCATGTGTTCATATTGCAGACATTTCATTCCTAACTTCTCTGTGCTTGAACGTCCTTTAAGAGATGCCACACATGCTAGGGGCCTCACAGCCTCCTCCAAATTCACCTGGACACCAGAGGCTGAGACATCTTTTGTCAACTTGAAGAAAGCTCTACAGTCCGCTCCAACTTTAGGGGTTCCAAACCCTGATAAACCATTCGTCCAGCATGTGGACGAAAAGGAGGGATGTATGACAAGTGTTCTGTTACAAAAACATGGATCACAGTTAAAGCCTGTTGCTTTTTTTTCATGCACTCTTGATCCTGTTGCTAAGGCTTTACCTCATTGTTTGAGAGCTGTAGCAGCAGCAGAACGAGCCGTTCTGGCCTCACGTGATTTTGTGGGCTTTTCAGAATCAACATTACTTGTTCCACATGCAGTCTCGGCTCTCTTATCAGAACAGAAGACATCTCATCTTTCAGCAGCAAGATGGCTCAGGTACCACTTCTTGACCTGCCACATGTCACAATCAAAAGATGTACTGTCTTAAATCCAGCTACTCTTTTGCCTCTCCCAACCGATGGAGAGCCACATAGCTGTGAAGCTGAAGTTCAACAGATATGTACACCACGACCTGGTCTGCTTCAAGAGACCCAGACACAGGACAATGCCAGACTGGTTATGCTGTTGTTGATGATCATGGTGTTGTACAATCTTCTCCTCTGCCTTCTCATTACTCAGCACAGGCAGCAGAGCTGGTGGCCTTGACAGAAGCATGCAAATTGGCAGAAGGTAAAACAGTGACCATCTACACCGACTCAAGGTATGCTTTTGGTGTCGTTCACGATTTTGGAGCCCTGTGGAAACACAGAAAATTTCTAAAATCTGATGGCAAACCAATTTTGGATCATGATAAGATATCTGCTTTGTTAGAGGCTATTTTGCTTCCAAAACAGATCTCTGTCTGTAAATGTGCAGCACATACATCATCTGAGGATGTGATTTCCAGAGGAAATGCTCGAGCAGATTCAGCTGCCAAAGTAGCGGTTCGACGTCCCATTAATGTCAAACATGAAACCACCGCCCTATTGTCACATTCTGTTGCTTCTCTTTCTGATCTCAGCAGTTTTGTTACACCAGCAGAGAAGAAGCTGTGGATTCAGAACAACTGCTATCAGAAGGAGGGTGTGTGGTATGGACCAGATGACAAACCGTGTCTGCCAAAGAAATTGTATCCATGCTTTGCAAAACTCTCACATGGTTTGGATCATGTCTCAAAAACAGGTATGTGTGCAGTCATTCAGGCCGATTGGTACACAAAAGGTTTCTCCACCTTTGCAGCAGATTTTTGCAGAAGTTGCATGATCTGTGCCATGATTTGTTTTCCCCCTGCATTAAACCAAGATTCTGTGATTCCAGTTAATGCAGAGCCGGCATCTGAGGCCTTAACCAGATGTCTCCTCACGGTTGCAGATAACCTGACCGCAGTAGGTAGGGGACTGGAGATGTCAAACCAAACAGCATGCCGACAGAGCATTATGAACATAGGCCGTGGTAAAGATCAAAGGTATTACAATTCTGCCGTCTGCTTACAGTTTTGTGATCAGGACCTTCTACTTCCTGATATTTCAACAGATAAGAGTCTTAGATCTAAATCAGAAAAGGTGACGCAGCCATTAGGTATTTGCAGAGGGGTAAATCAGACATGTGCGAACCGCTCAACCACCACTTCTGGTTTTAGTGCATCTGGTCAGTTTTTAGGCAATTCCTCTTGTGCTAAAGTGGAGGCCTCCGAGGGGTGCTCTCATTCTAGATCCGAGGTTTGCAAAGGTAAATTTGATCCTACCAGGTGGTAACATAAGTGGAGTAAAGGTAGTAAGGTCTACACCGGGTCTGGGTATGATGAAAGGATATGCTTGGGTTTGTGGTAATCAATACTACACATTTTTGCCTCCCATGTATGCAAGGTACTGAGTAAAACCAAACAAGAGTATAAGGCACAACGTTTTGTACTTAAAACCTTTTGAAATATTACTGAGATCAAACATGGCTATATATGGTTATAAAAGATCACGCAATCATGTAATATAAATTTTCCATTACAACCCAGACACAGTTCACCACTTGACATGCGAGATCCTGAGGAGTTGTTCCCCCTCCGTCCATTTTAAAGGACTTGCTCTCTTACTTCCTCCACGATTCATTTGGTTTCATGTGGTGAGAGGAATGCAATATGTGTATGTTTAAAGGTTTATTATTATTATTATTGTTGGTTTTTTTGTTTTCTAGTGATCCACATCTCATTGTGTATGCAATATTATTATTATTTTTCCATTATTTAAAAAACTGTATCAATACAATATAACAAACAGAAAAAAGCCTATCTGTGGTTGTGATCCTTTCCACTCTGCCCACTCAATGCTCATTGCCGAGACCCACTTTCTCCTTTTAATCGGTCTAGTCTTCTGAGCTGCTGGTCCACAAGGTGAACTGGTAAATGTTGATAACTACATATTCTGACTCTCACAGTTTTTTAATCAGCACACTGTTATTCATGACAGATAAATTTAACATAGACAGACACTAAGCCATACAGACAGAGACCCAAACACACAGACAGAGAGAGAAACAGGCCGACACCAAGACAGACAGACACAAAGTCAGACAGACAGTCAGACACCCAAATAGAGAGCGAGCCAGACAGATAGACGGAGATGCTGACCGACAGACAGACAGACAGACAGACAGACAAGGAAACAGAGATATAGAAAGACACCTGAAAAAAACATAGACAGAAAGACAAACACCAAGACAGACAGGTTGACAGATAGATAGATAGGTACCCGAATAGAGAGATACCCAGACAGACAGACAGACAGACACCCAAATAGAGACACCCAGACAGGCAGATAGACACCCAGACAGACAGAGACACAGACAGACAGAGACACAGGCAGACAGAGACACAGACAGACAAACACCAAGACAGACAGACAGACACCCAAATAGAGAGATACCCACACAGACAGACACCCAAATAGAGAGATAAACAGACAGACAGACAGACAGACACCCAAATAGAGACACCCAGACAGACAAACATACACCCAGACAGACAGAGACACAGGCAGATAGACAGACAGAGACACACAGACAGACAGAGACACAGGCAGATAGACCAATGACAGATGGACAGACACATTCCCAGGCAGACAGATATACAGACACCCACCCAGACAGAGAGAGAGACACAGGACAGAAAGACACCCAGACAGACAAGAGATGGAGAAAGACTTCCAGAAGAAGATACAGATAGGCAGACCAAGACAGACAGAGAGAGACAGAGACAAACATACAGGGACACAGGCAGACAGATAAACAGACAGACACCGAAATAGAGAGATACCCAGACAGACTGAGACAAAGGCAGATAGACACACAGACAGAGACAGACATCCAAGCAAATAGACACAGAGAGACACCCAAGTAAACAGACCCCCAGATAGAGACACAGACAAACAGACAGAACAGAGTCAGACATCCAGACAGAGACACAGAAAGACACCCAAACAGATGGACACAGACATACACCTAGACAGACAGAGACACAGACAAATACACAGAAAGACAGTCACACAGAGACATAAACATAGACGGAAACAGACACCCAGACATACAGTCACACAGAGACCTAAACACACACCCAAACATTGACGGAGACAGACACCCAGACAGACAGAGACAGCCAGATAGGCAAACAGAGATACAGAAAGACACCTGGAAAAGACAGACAGATAAACATCCAGAAATACAGACAACACAGGAAGACAGACCCATAGACAGACACCCACCCAGACCCAGACATAGACAGAGACACAAACAGACACCCAGACATAGACACAGACAGTCAGACAGATAGACGAAGAGACAGGGATATAGAAAGACACCTGAAAAAAACATAGACAGATAGACAAACACCAAGACAGACAGACAGATAGATAGACACCCAAATAGAGAGATACCCACACAGACGACAGACACCCAAATAGAGACACCCAGACAGACAGTCACACAGAGACATAAACACACAATCAAACATACACAGCGACAGACAGCCAGACAGAAAGACACACCAGACAGACAGAGATAGAGAAAGACTTCCAGCAGAAGCTACAGACAGAGACACAGGCAGACAGACAGACAGACAGACAGACAGACAGAGACACAGACACACACCCAGAAAGACAAAGATACAGAAACACTCCCAGGAAAGACACAGACAGGTAGACACCAAGACAGACAGATCCTCACCTAGATAAACAGACAAATAGACAGCCAGGTTGACAGAGATACAGGAAGACACCCGAAAAAGACACAGATACGCAGACAGACACCAAGTCAGACAGACTCAAACACACACACACCCAGACAGAGAGAGACACAGGCAGACACCCAGAGAGACAGGCCGAGACACAGAAAGGTAGACAAAGACATATGGACAGACATAAAGACAGACAGACCGGGACACAGATAGACAGAGACAAACAGACACCAAGACAAACAAACATACAGAGAGACACACACTGACACAAACAGGCAGCCACGTACACAGACAGGCAGACAGCTAGACAGACACCCAGACACAGTTCACCACTTGACATTCGAGAGCCTGAGGAGTTGTTCCCCCTCCGTCCATTTTAAAGGACTTGCTCTCTTACTTCCTCCACTTCACCACCCTTTGGCTGCTGAGACGTCTCTGATTTGTTGAGTATGTCATGTGTCTTATAATGTTATATGCATTCATACTTGATTTGTGATGAAACACACAACAGAGAAAAAGAGATATGTTTCCATGTCTCTTTTAGGTTGACCACCCTATATATGAGAGCCGAAGGAGCTGTCCCCTTTTGAGGACCTGCTTTGTCTCCTGGGTTTCATGTGGTGAGAGGAATGCAATATGTGTATGTTTAAAGGTTTATATGAAGACGCATACTATATGTGATAAAATGACAATTGTTAATTCATAAATGTCTCTTTATATTCTGTGCTACCATCATCTCCTGTCAAACAGGTTTTGCTGACCTGCAGAGACAGAGAGAGAGAGAGAGAGAGAGAGAGTCATCTTGACTTTGTGAGTTTAGTTGCTTTGTGGCAACTTGTTTTGTCTCAGATTGAAACAAAAAGTTTGATTATGATTATTTAGTGGTCGAAGATTTTCATCTTTTAAAGTCAATTGACAGCTGTGCAGGTAGGCCTTAGGGCTCTTTTGAGACTTAAGTCATCCTTCATGACAGATAAATTTAACATAGACAGAGACCCAGCCATACAGACAGAGACCCAAACACAGAGAAACAGGCCGACACCAAGACAGACAGACAGTCAGACAGCCAGATTCGCAGTTCTGGTTTGCATTCCTGTTTGATGGAAAACGTTACACTTTCACTAGAATGTGTCAAGGCTTCACCTCCTCTCCGTCTCTCTACAATGCAGCCTTGTCCAGAAGCTTATCGACATTGTCTCTTTCTGAAGGCTCTGCTCTCTTACAGTATGTTGATGACCTACATATTGCTTCTCCCACTAAGGAGCAGTGTGAGACGGACACTGCAACATCTGTGTCGGGAAGGACACAAAGCTAGCCTGAGTAAGCTACAGTTCGTACAGCAGAAGGTCACCTTTTTGGGTCACGTGCTAACCCCAAACGGCAAGTCTCTCTCTCCGGAACGCATATCTGCTATCGTGAACACACTTAAGCCACTCACAAAGAAACAAGCTATGTCTTTTTTGGCCATGTGTTCATATTGCAGACATTTCATTCCTAACTTCTCTGTGCTTGAACGTCCTTTAAGAGATGCCACACATGCTAGGGGCCTCACAGCCTCCTCCAAATTCACCTGGACACCAGAGGCTGAGACATCTTTTGTCAACTTGAAGAAAGCTCTACAGTCCACTCCAACTTTAGGGGTTCCAAACCCTGATAAACCATTCGTCCAGCATGTGGACGAAAAGGAGGGATGTATGACAAGTGTTCTGTTACAAAAACATGGATCACAGTTAAAGCCTGTTGCTTTTTTTTCATGCACTCTTGATCCTGTTGCTAAGGCTTTACCTCATTGTTTGAGAGCTGTAGCAGCAGCAGAACGAGCCGTTCTGGCCTCACGTGATTTTGTGGGCTTTTCAGAATCAACATTACTTGTTCCACATGCAGTCTCGGCTCTCTTATCAGAACAGAAGACATCTCATCTTTCAGCAGCAAGATGGCTCAGGTACCACTTCTTGACCTGCCACATGTCACAATCAAAAGATGTACTGTCTTAAATCCAGCTACTCTTTTGCCTCTCCCAACCGATGGAGAGCCACATAGCTGTGAAGCTGAAGTTCAACAGATATGTACACCACGACCTGGTCTGCTTCAAGAGACCCAGACACAGGACAATGCCAGACTGGTTATGCTGTTGTTGATGATCATGGTGTTGTACAATCTTCTCCTCTGCCTTCTCATTACTCAGCACAGGCAGCAGAGCTGGTGGCCTTGACAGAAGCATGCAAATTGGCAGAAGGTAAAACAGTGACCATCTACACCGACTCAAGGTATGCTTTTGGTGTCGTTCACGATTTTGGAGCCCTGTGGAAACACAGAAAATTTCTAAAATCTGATGGCAAACCAATTTTGGATCATGATAAGATATCTGCTTTGTTAGAGGCTATTTTGCTTCCAAAACAGATCTCTGTCTGTAAATGTGCAGCACATACATCATCTGAGGATGTGATTTCCAGAGGAAATGCTCGAGCAGATTCAGCTGCCAAAGTAGCGGTTCGACGTCCCATTAATGTCAAACATGAAACCACCGCCCTATTGTCACATTCTGTTGCTTCTCTTTCTGATCTCAGCAGTTTTGTTACACCAGCAGAGAAGAAGCTGTGGATTCAGAACAACTGCTATCAGAAGGAGGGTGTGTGGTATGGACCAGATGACAAACCGTGTCTGCCAAAGAAATTGTATCCATGCTTTGCAAAACTCTCACATGGTTTGGATCATGTCTCAAAAACAGGTATGTGTGCAGTCATTCAGGCCGATTGGTACACAAAAGGTTTCTCCACCTTTGCAGCAGATTTTTGCAGAAGTTGCATGATCTGTGCCATGATTTGTTTTCCCCCTGCATTAAACCAAGATTCTGTGATTCCAGTTAATGCAGAGCCGGCATCTGAGGCCTTAACCAGATGTCTCCTCACGGTTGCAGATAACCTGACCGCAGTAGGTAGGGGACTGGAGATGTCAAACCAAACAGCATGCCGACAGAGCATTATGAACATAGGCCGTGGTAAAGATCAAAGGTATTACAATTCTGCCGTCTGCTTACAGTTTTGTGATCAGGACCTTCTACTTCCTGATATTTCAACAGATAAGAGTCTTAGATCTAAATCAGAAAAGGTGACGCAGCCATTAGGTATTTGCAGAGGGGTAAATCAGACATGTGCGAACCGCTCAACCACCACTTCTGGTTTTAGTGCATCTGGTCAGTTTTTAGGCAATTCCTCTTGTGCTAAAGTGGAGGCCTCCGAGGGGTGCTCTCATTCTAGATCCGAGGTTTGCAAAGGTAAATTTGATCCTACCAGGTGGTAACATAAGTGGAGTAAAGGTAGTAAGGTCTACACCGGGTCTGGGTATGATGAAAGGATATGCTTGGGTTTGTGGTAATCAATACTACACATTTTTGCCTCCCATGTATGCAAGGTACTGAGTAAAACCAAACAAGAGTATAAGGCACAACGTTTTGTACTTAAAACCTTTTGAAATATTACTGAGATCAAACATGGCTATATATGGTTATAAAAGATCACGCAATCATGTAATATAAATTTTCCATTACAACCCAGACACAGTTCACCACTTGACATGCGAGATCCTGAGGAGTTGTTCCCCCTCCGTCCATTTTAAAGGACTTGCTCTCTTACTTCCTCCACGATTCATTTGGTTTCATGTGGTGAGAGGAATGCAATATGTGTATGTTTAAAGGTTTATTATTATTATTATTGTTGGTTTTTTTGTTTTCTAGTGATCCACATCTCATTGTGTATGCAATATTATTATTATTTTTCCATTATTTAAAAAACTGTATCAATACAATATAACAAACAGAAAAAAGCCTATCTGTGGTTGTGATCCTTTCCACTCTGCCCACTCAATGCTCATTGCCGAGACCCACTTTCTCCTTTTAATCGGTCTAGTCTTCTGAGCTGCTGGTCCACAAGGTGAACTGGTAAATGTTGATAACTACATATTCTGACTCTCACAGTTTTTTAATCAGCACACTGTTATTCATGACAGATAAATTTAACATAGACAGACACTAAGCCATACAGACAGAGACCCAAACACACAGACAGAGAGAGAAACAGGCCGACACCAAGACAGACAGACACAAAGTCAGACAGACAGTCAGACACCCAAATAGAGAGCGAGCCAGACAGATAGACGGAGATGCTGACCGACAGACAGACAGACAGACAGACAAGGAAACAGAGATATAGAAAGACACCTGAAAAAAACATAGACAGAAAGACAAACACCAAGACAGACAGGTTGACAGATAGATAGATAGGTACCCGAATAGAGAGATACCCAGACAGACAGACAGACAGACACCCAAATAGAGACACCCAGACAGGCAGATAGACACCCAGACAGACAGAGACACAGACAGACAGAGACACAGGCAGACAGAGACACAGACAGACAAACACCAAGACAGACAGACAGACACCCAAATAGAGAGATACCCACACAGACAGACACCCAAATAGAGAGATAAACAGACAGACAGACAGACAGACACCCAAATAGAGACACCCAGACAGACAAACATACACCCAGACAGACAGAGACACAGGCAGATAGACAGACAGAGACACACAGACAGACAGAGACACAGGCAGATAGACCAATGACAGATGGACAGACACATTCCCAGGCAGACAGATATACAGACACCCACCCAGACAGAGAGAGAGACACAGGACAGAAAGACACCCAGACAGACAAGAGATGGAGAAAGACTTCCAGAAGAAGATACAGATAGGCAGACCAAGACAGACAGAGAGAGACAGAGACAAACATACAGGGACACAGGCAGACAGATAAACAGACAGACACCGAAATAGAGAGATACCCAGACAGACTGAGACAAAGGCAGATAGACACACAGACAGAGACAGACATCCAAGCAAATAGACACAGAGAGACACCCAAGTAAACAGACCCCCAGATAGAGACACAGACAAACAGACAGAACAGAGTCAGACATCCAGACAGAGACACAGAAAGACACCCAAACAGATGGACACAGACATACACCTAGACAGACAGAGACACAGACAAATACACAGAAAGACAGTCACACAGAGACATAAACATAGACGGAAACAGACACCCAGACAGACAGAGACAGCCAGATAGGCAAACAGAGATACAGAAAGACACCTGGAAAAGACAGACAGATAAACATCCAGAAATACAGACAATACAGGAAGACAGACCCATAGACAGACACCCACCCAGACCCAGACATAGACAGAGACACAAACAGACACCCAGACATAGACACAGACAGTCAGACAGATAGACGAAGAGACAGGGATATAGAAAGACACCTGAAAAAAACATAGACAGATAGACAAACACCAAGACAGACAGACAGATAGATAGACACCCAAATAGAGAGATACCCACACAGACGACAGACACCCAAATAGAGACACCCAGACAGACAGTCACACAGAGACATAAACACACAATCAAACATACACAGCGACAGACAGCCAGACAGAAAGACACACCAGACAGACAGAGATAGAGAAAGACTTCCAGCAGAAGCTACAGACAGAGACACAGGCAGACAGACAGACAGACAGACAGACAGACAGACAGAGACACAGACACACACCCAGAAAGACAAAGATACAGAAACACTCCAGGAAAGACACAGACAGGTAGACACCAAGACAGACAGATCCTCACCTAGATAAACAGACAAATAGACAGCCAGGTTGACAGAGATACAGGAAGACACCCGAAAAAGACACAGATACGCAGACAGACACCAAGTCAGACAGACTCAAACACACACACACCCAGACAGAGAGAGACACAGGCAGACACCCAGAGAGACAGGCCGAGACACAGAAAGGTAGACAAAGACATATGGACAGACATAAAGACAGACAGACCGGGACACAGATAGACAGAGACAAACAGACACCAAGACAAACAAACATACAGAGAGACACACACTGACACAAACAGGCAGCCACGTACACAGACAGGCAGACAGCTAGACAGACACCCAGACACAGTTCACCACTTGACATTTGAGAGCCTGAGGAGTTGTTCCCCCTCCGTCCATTTTAAAGGACTTGCTCTCTTACTTCCTCCACTTCACCACCCTTTGGCTGCTGAGACGTCTCTGATTTGTTGAGTATGTCATGTGTCTTATAATGTTATATGCATTCATACTTGATTTGTGATGAAACACACAAAAGAGAAAAAGAGATATGTTTCCATGTCTCTTTTAGGTTGACCACCCTATATATGAGAGCCGAAGGAGCTGTTCCCTTTTGAGGACCTGCTTTGTCTCCTCCATCATTGACTGGGCCACTTCTGGGTTCCTGATGGGTTTCATGTGGTGAGAGGAATGCAATATGTGTATGTTTAAAGGTTTATATGAAGACGCATACTATATGTGATAAAATGACAATTGTTAATTCATAAATGTCTCTTTATATTCTGTGCTACCATCATCTCCTGTCAAACAGGTTTTGCTGACCTGCAGAGACAGAGAGTTTTTTGAGTTTTAACCAATCATTTATTCACAAAAAATAATACACCTCTACACCACAAACTGCTCAATCCAACAAGTCAAATCAAACAAATCAAAAAAACCAAAACAAAAAAGAAAAAGAAAAAACAAAACAATGAAAAAACAAAACAAAAAAATGAATAAATAAATAAAACAATAAAAATAAAAACACAAAACAACAAATTAAATTAGCGCATCAACAAACATAATTTCCAGTTCATTTAAAGAAAAAAGTGCACCGTCATAATCCCACACATTCTGAAAAGCTCCCACATCCTTCATCTTAACATAATAACTGTATTCCAACATAATACGTGCTCTCACCAACCTCTTAAAAGTTGCAAACAATCACACGTCTGCCCTCTGTCCAGCTTTTCCTTTCTACTTAAATAAATTGCCAACTTTGCCTGACCAAACAGGAAATTCAATAAGCGACCTTTTTTCTTCTTATTCTTTCCATAAGAAAAGCCGAAAATGAACATTTGCTCAGAAAACTGCTCTTTAAAGGTCAGCAATAAAGTGTGGAGTGCTCCAAAAAGAGACAGTAGCCTTGAACAATGCACAAAACAGTGAAATATAGTCTCTCTGATAGAACAAAAAGGACACTGATCTAAGACTGTTGGATTTAACAGTGCCACAAAAGCATTCACTGCCACAATCCCATGTAAAATTCGCCACTGCAAGTCTCCAGTCATTTTTGTTAATGGCGGTTTATAGGGCATAGCCCATACAGGTTTCACCTCTGTACGCATCTTGAAATGTTCTCTCCAAGGTGTGTCTATCCTTCCATTAAGTTTTCCTTTATTAAAGACTTGACACAGCCTTGATAGAGTATCTTCCCGGTGCAGAGTCCAGTGGCATCCACGTTTTACCCTGCTCCAGCAGGGAACCTCCACAATCTATAAGATTAGGCCTAATGCACAACCTGGGAAAAGGATCAGAATCCTCAGGCATCAGTTGTCCAGCAGACCATCCTGAGAGCAGTGCTCTGTCCTCACTAGACAATGCCTTCCTGAAGCTGTCCAACACCAGACCGATCACCCGAACAGAACGGACCCCCAGTCTTTTCGCCAGATTTGCAGCATCGTCCAAGTGAGCTCCAGCCAGCTCCAGCAGATGCCGGAATGTTGTTATGCCCTTGTCCTTAAAAGTCTCATACATCAGTGGTGCTTCTTTCCAGGCCACACCTAGCCGAGCACCCCTAAGAACTGGCTCCCTCAGAAGCCAAACAAGGAAGTGCTACAGCCCAGTCTGCCTGTTTCCATCTGTCTCCACACATTAAACACACTGCGATAAAAAGGTGACACACAATGCAAATTTAAATTTGAACAATCCATAAAAAACAGTGCCTTCCTAAAACCTAGATCATCAGTTTGTCCAAAAATAAAATCAGCAACCTGTCTCAATGGTAAATCCGGCGGGCCATAGAGAAACCTCTGCAAAAAAATTAATCTAAAAGCCGCCTTCCTGCTGGCTAGATGTACCAGACCCTGCCCACCTTCCTCTTTTGACAAAAATAAAACACTCTGAGGTATCCAGTGTAATCTATCCCAAAAGAAGTTGACAATGATACTCTGTAATTTCCCTAATAGATTTGCTGGAGGTTCTATTACAGCCAGGCGATGCCACAAAGTAGAGGCCACCAAGTTGTTGATAATAAGTGTACGCCCTCTATAAGAAATTCTGGGTAACAACCACTTCCACTTCTTTAACCTCCCCTCCACCTTTTCTACCACTCCCTCCCAGTTTTTCAGTTCCTCTGACTGGTCACCCAGGTGAACACCTAAATACTTTATCCCACTCTTCAGCCACTTAATACCAGCAGGTAACTTAGGCTCATTCCCCTGCCATTTCCCTACTAACAGTGCCATGCTTTTGTCCCAGTTTACCTTTGAGGAGGAGACTTTACCAAAACATTCTGTAATCTTTCCTAGCTTCTCAATATCACCTTCACCATTTACAGCCACCATAACATCATCTGCATAGGCCGAAAGATGCAAGGGTAAAAAGGTATCCCTTAATTTTACCCCTAATAGTTGCTTTCTCACCTGGCATAGCATAGGTTCAATGGCTATAGAATACAGCATACCTGACATTGCACAACCTTGCCTAATGCCCCTCTCTATAGTGAAAGGAGCACTTAAGCCACCATTAACTTTCACTACACTTTCAATGTCACAATAAAGGCCCCTAGTCAAGGCAATAAAACCTGGGGGAAAACCAAAGGCCTCAAGAGTTTTCCATAGATAGTTGTGCTCCACCCGATCAAAAGCCTTCTCTTGGTCAAGAGAAATCAGGCCAAACTTTAAATCCAAAAAATTAGAGACATCCAAATAGTCCCGAATTAAAGAGATATTATCTCTAACAGATCTGCCAGGGACACAATATGATTGGTCAATGTGTACAACCTGCTCCATCACTTTCTTTAACCTATTTGCCAATACTTTTGAGAGGATTTTGTAGTCAGCACACAACAGACTCACTGGCCTCCAGTTCTTGATTTCACTCAAGTCTCCTTTTTTAGGGAGAAGAGTAAGGACTGCTCTCCGACAGCTAAGAGGCAATCTACCCCTGGACACACTGTCACTTAGGACCTCAAACAAGTCCTCCCCTAATATGGGCCAAAAGGACTTATAGAAGTCCACCGGAAGACCATCCAAACCTGGGGCTTTACCATTTTCCATGCTCATCAGCGCCACCTGCAGCTCCTGCATTAACAGTGGGCCCTCCAGTTGTGCGCTGTCTTGTGCTGCTACCTGTGGCAGATTTTCAAAAAAGAAAACCTCAGACATCAGCTGATCCTCTTTGTATTCACTGGCATAGAGTTGGGAGAAGAAATCTACGGCTCTTTTCCTTATGTCAGATGATTCAGTGAGATCCTTCCCATCAACTGATCGAAGGCAATGAATGAGCCGACTCTGACCATTTTTCTTCTCAAGGTTAAAAAAGAATTTAGATGGAGCATCCATTTCAGAGACATTTTGAAAACGTGATCGGACCAATGCCCCCTGCGCTCTAAGCCCCAGCAGATCCGCCAAAGTAGCCTTTTGTCCTTGAGTGTCTGAATATGGCCTTGGTCTCCCGTGGAAGCACTTAAACTCTGCAACTCCAATATACTCGTCTCTAGCTCCCTAATCGACTGGGTGGTCTCTCTTGTGACATTAAAATTGTATTGTTTACAAAACTGTTGTATTTGTACTTTGCCAACATCCCACCATTGTTGTAAAGATGAAAACTGAGATTTTGCAGACGTCCATTGTTGCCAAAAAAAACCAAAAACATTCTCTAAAATGCCCATCATTTAACAGCACAGTGTTAAAGTGCCAGTATGCACTCTTAGATTTGAGCCCATTTATGAAAACATTTCCTATTACCAAACAGTGATCCGAAAAAACTACTGGACACAGGAAACAAGATCTAAAAAGTTGCACTTGATGTTTAAAACAATAAAATCTGTCCAGCCTCGCTAAAGAGATACAGTTATCCTTACTATGTGCCCAGGAATATTGTCTTGTGTTCCTGTGCTTAGAACGCCACACATCAGCCAACTCATAGGTCTCAATAATCCGTTTCAGCATCTTCCTTGACTGAGTATTGGGTTCTACATGATTCCTATCCAGATCGTCAGTGGTACAGTTAAAATCCCCTCCTACAATTAAAATATCCGTTGAGGCGCAACTTAACAAGGTGTTTTCTAGTTCTTCTAGGAAAATGTGTCTTTTCACCAGGATTCACTGGGGCATATACATTTAACAAGACTAGGACAGACTTCTCGTATTTAGCAACTACTTTAATTAATCTGCCTTTAACAATCTCTTGTAAATCAAAAGAAATAGGCAGAAAACTCTTTGAAAAAAGAATTGCCACCCCAGCACTCACTGAGCTCTTGTGACTAAGAACAACATTCCCATCCCATTCCCTCTTCCAGTCAACTTCATTTTCATTATTACTGTGGGTTTCTTGACAAAAGCAATATCAATACATTTAGTCTTTAACAGATCATAGCACATTGTTCTTTTCTTTACGTCTCTTGCTCCATTAAGATTTAGAGATGCAATTCTAAAACTCATGACCAAGCATAAGGTGGTCAGAAAAGAAAAAAAAGGAACTTTTTGATTCATTTGTCATGTTGTGCTTTCACCTTATAAACCAGTTTCCTAAGACGATAAATCTCTGTGTCCTTCAGCCCATCAGCACCTCTCTGTCTCATTAACCATTTAGCAGAATGAATGAACAACGACTGGTTTGGAAAAAAATCATCTACAAGCCACATCCCTTTTTCCTTTGGTCACTTCTAGGAAACTCCTGATCTGCTCAAGTGTAACGGGTGTAATTAGAACCCAAATGCAGCACACGCAGGAAACAGTCTCTCTGGGCACAGGGAAAGTCCAGGGGCTTAGGCTGGGAACACCAGTCCAGTAAGCAGGTAGGCAGGAGTTGAGGCAGACGTACCAGGAGAAAGCCACCAGTAGCTGGGCCGACACCAGCTGGCAGAATCCAGAGGGATCAGAAACTCGTGGTCGAAGACGGAAGGCAGGGTCGGTTACCGGGAGTACAGCAAAACAGGTTAGTCCAAGGCAGGCAGAGTCGGCAGCAGGAGATCAGTCCGGAGAAGAGTGCTGGAAAGTCTTGCGTGAGCATAGAGAACAATCTGGCAGAGAGTGAGTGAGCTGGGAGAGCTTAAATCCTAGCTTGATTGGTGATGGGAAACAGGTGAGTCAAGCAGGTGAGGGGAGTAGGTCTGATGAGGGGGGCGTGGCTGGCAGGTGAGTGGAGAGGGAATGGAAAATTACTGAGAGGCAGGTGAAAAGGGGAGCAGACTGTGACATCAAGACTGTAGCCATTACTTTTCTGTCCATCGGGAATAGATGCATCTGAAAGCTCACGCTCACTATCAGTGTCAGAGAAACCGTCTGTGTCACTTTTCCTTCCTTTCTTCGATTTAACTGTTCTTGAGTCTCTCCTTGTTTTCCTCTTAGAGGATGGCACTTGAAAATGTTTCCATCGTCCAGTACACTTTTTCTCCCCGTCATCAGCAAGCTCGTCAATATACATTCCTTCCTGTCCCTCTCCAACACTGATCTGACTCAGCTCACTGTCTGCTGCTGCAGATGTGGTTGCACCTTCTCTTTCCTGTCGCGCATTTGTGCCAGGCTCCCCAGCTGTTATTTCCCTCTGCCCCACCTGACTCCCACTGTCAGCCTGACCCTCCGCTGTCTGCCTGGCTCCCGCTATCTGCCCTGACCCTCACTCTGTGCGCCCTGCGCGTCTTGTGCGCTCTGTGCGCTTTGGCACAGGCTGCGGCACCTTATCCGGGCAGTATGCGCACCAAGTGCCCCCTCTTAGCCCCGCAACCAAAAACATATTCTTTGTCTCCGTAGTCGCAAAATTGTGTAGTCAAACCCATCAACTTTAAACTTCATGCTACATTAAGCTCGTCCTCGTCGTTACTTAAGACCATGAACACTTGCCTCTAAAGGATCCACTGATGAACGGTGGTATATTGGATACGATGATTCGTTTCGCTGGATTAACCAGAGAAAAACTTGGACAAATGTATTCCTCAAAGCAATTCCTCCGCTCAACCACGATACCAACTTTGTCTAATGAATCAAGAAAAATCACGACAGCACCGTTCATTCTAGATGCTGCTTTTAAACTATCGTACCCCACACTTACCACATTTCCCCAGACCGCCAGACCACACTCCTCCACCGAGTGATCCACACTGACCGGTATTTTAATGCCATGCCGCCGGGAAAGATTCCTAAAACCCCCAGCTCCATTGTTACTGCCGGTGGCGGCCATGCCACCGAACAGCGTGCCGGTTAAAACCGCACAAAGAGCTGATCAGTCCCCTGAACCCCACCAGCGATTAAAGAAACTTGTGTGAACAGAATGAAACTGTGAAAATCACCCGTGAAAACCAAGAAACAAACCTTCAGAACAGGAGCACAACCACTCTCCAAAACACACTCCAACACTCTCCACCACCACCACTCAGACTCAGAGAGAGAGAGAGAGAGAGAGAGTCATCTTGACTTTGTGAGTTTAGTTGCTTGGTGGCAACTTGTTTTGTCTCAGATTGAAACACAAAAGTTTGATTATGATATTTTAGTGGTCGAAGATTTTCATCTTTTAAAGTCAATTGACAGCTGTGCAGGTAGGCCTTAGGGCTCTTTTGAGACTTAAGTCATCCTTCATGACGATAAATTTAACATAGACAGAGACCCAGCCATACAGACAGAGACCCAAACACACAGACAGACAGAGAAACAAGGCCGACACCAAAACAGACAGACAGTCAGACAGCCAGATTCGCAGTTCTGGTTTGCATTCCTGTTTGATGGAAAACGTTACACTTTCACTAGAATGTGTCAAGGACTTCACCCTCCTCTCCGTCTCTCTACAATGCAGCCTTGTCCAGAAGCTTATCGACATTGTCTCTTTCTGAAGGCTCTGCTCTCTTGCAGTATGTTGATGAACCTACATATTGCTTTTCTCCCACCAAGGAGCAGTGTGAGACAGACACTGTTGCCCTCCTGCAACATCTGTGTCTGGGAAGGACACAAGCTACCCTGAGTAAGCTACAGTTTCGTACAGCAGAAGGTCACCTTTTTGGGTCACGTGCTAACCCCAAACGGCAAGTCCTCTCTCTCCGGAACGCATATCTGCTATCGTCAACACACTTAAAGCCACTCACAAAGAAAACAAGCTATGTCTTTTTTGGCCATGTGTCATATTGCAGACATTTCATTCCTAACTTCTCTGTGCTTGAACGTCCTTTAAGAGATGCCACACATGCTAGGGGCCTCACAGCCTCCTCCAAACCACCTGGACACCAAAGGCTGAGACATCTTTTGTCAACATTGAAGAAAGCTCTACAGTCCGCTCCAACTTTAGGGGTTCCAAACCCTGATAACCATTCGTCCAGTGTGTGGACGAAAAGGAGGGATGTATGACAAGTTACAAAAACATGGATCACAGTTAAAGCCTGTTGCTTTTTTTTCATGTACTCTTGATCCTGTTGCTAAGGCTTTACCTCATTGTTTGAGAGCTGTAGCAGCAGCAGAACGAGCCGTTCTGGGCTTTTCAGAATTAACATTACTTGTTCCACATGCAGTCTCGGCTCTCTTATCAGAACAGAAGACATCTCATCTTTCAGCAGCAAGATGGCTCAGGTACCAAACCACACTTCTTGACCTGCACATGTCACAATCAAAAGATGTACTGTCTTAAAATCCAGCTACTCTTTGCATCTCCCAACCGATGGAGAGCCACATAGCTGTGAAGCTGAAGTTCAACAGATATGTACACCACGACCTGACCTTTCAGACACACCCCTGAACAACTCTGACCTAGTTTTCTATGTGGATGGGTCTGCTTGAAGAGACCCAGGCACAGGACAATGCCAGACTGGTTATGCTGTTGTTGATGATCATGGTGTTGTACAATCTTCTCCTCTGTCTTCTCATTACTCAGCACAGGCAGCAGAGCTGGTGGCCTTGACAGAAGCATGCAAATTGGCAGAAGGTAAAACAGTGACCATCTACGCCGACTCAAGGTATGCTTTTGGTGTCAGTTCCGATTTTGGAGGCCTTGTGGAAACACAGAAAATTTCTAAAATCTGATGGCAAACCAATTTGGAGGGTGTGTGGTATGGACCAGATGACAAAACCGTGTCTGCCAAAGAAATTGTATCCATGCTTTGCAAAACTCTCACATGGTTTGGATCATGTCTCCCTAGAAGTGTATAAGAATCAGCGTGGGACTGCCCCACCCTGAACATTTTCTGCAGACTGTCTTGTGCATTTGTAGAACTGTTCCTCTTGCAAGAATAAAATGACAAAACCTTTAAGGACCAATTGATTGACTCATTATTTGTGTTAGTGTGTGCTTCCCAGAAATTTCAGCAACAAACTTGGCGTTGTCGGCAGGATCTTAGGCTGATCGCTCGGGACCCGGAGAAGGTGACTGGCCATCTGAGACTGATCAAATTTGTCTCACCTCCACCTCAGTTCTTTCGAGACGGGAGGACCCTCTCCGTGGACCTAGAAGCTGTCACCTCGAGGTCCAACAAACTCAGATTAACAGAAAACATCCTAAATTCAGGGGTAAGCAGATTTTCAATTGTTTAATGAATCTAATGGATTGAGTCAATCTGTCCTTGAATATGGAGAAGAAGGTTACTCTGGTCGCAACTTAGGACACGTGTAGTAAGGTACTCTACACTGAAAAAATCTCCGGGAGATTAACTGATAGTATTTGTATTAAGTAGTAAGTATACTACAAATCTAATCTCTGGGAGGTTAAAATACAACTTATCAGAATAGGTCAGTCAGTTACCTCGGCAAAACTAGACATCTTGGGAGACGTTCCTAAGATTAAGGCGCGCGCGGGCTCCTAAGGTAATGGGGTCATCTAAGTCCAAGGTTGTGAGAGAGTGTCCTGATTCTCCATGTTGTCAATGCATGAAAAAAGAAATATGCTGATCAATGGGTACCTTTTTCTATGTGTGGGTGGAAAAGTGGGGTTTTCCAAAAGAAGGGAGTTTTAGTATTAAAAAAAACTAGAGCTGTTTAAGGTGAAAATAGATGCTGCAAAAAATGAGGTAGAATGGAAGAACAAAATTATGAAAAAGGATTTAGATGAGATGCATGGTCACGAAGAAAGCTGGAAACTGTGGATGAAGGAAGCAGAACAAAGGGAACGACAACAGGCAGGGAAAGAAATGCCTAGATGTTCAGGGAAAGAGTCAGGGAAAGAATGCTTTGCTACTGACACATGTAAACCTTCTCCCTTGCTCCATCTGAGTATGTCGAGGCAAAAAGTGAAATGATGGCCCTCCGGCACAAGCATGATGATGAATCGTATGCCTTCCGACCACCACCGCCGCCGCTTCCCTCCCTGGAATCTGGTGGGCGCCGTTTGGTGAGGAATTGGTGTCTTTCTGCATCGCATGAGTTACGACGACTACTGAAGAAAACACTCGCCAGCGACCAATTCCAGAGAATTGCCACCGACCTGGATGGTGACTATCACCAGGAACAATCAGAGTGGAGAGCAGCTGGAACATATGAGAGGTGGGTTGTTGGAGTCAGCAAAGCTATTGAACTTGCATTCCCACAAAAAGTCTGCATGACAACCATCCAACAATGCACATAAAAAAAAGAAAACTGAAGAACACTGAGATTATTATCACAGACTGAGTGGTGTGTTTGAACAATATTGTGGCATTCCCAAACCTGACAATATGGACAGAGAAAATTATGAAACAGCATAAGAAAGTCATCTGAAAAGTTGTTTCTTGAGTGGTCTCCGTCCCAGTGTTTACCACAGTGTCCAGAGTTCCTGTATTGGCTGGAAGGATCAACGTCTGAGAGAGATCCGTAGACGTGCCAAACATGCTGAGGAGCGGCAAACAGAGGAAAGGACAAGGAACTCGAAAAACGTGAGTTAACCCAGTACAATGCTTCTCTAACCATGATGCAAAGTATTGTTGACCAACATGCAGGCCGCGGACCCAATCGGGGACGCAGAGGACGCGTGCGCGGTGTCGGGGAGGCAAGCAGGGGAGAGGTGGAGGAAGAGACAAACTCAAGAAAACATGCAACGTATGATCAGGATGAATGTTTGCACTGCAAAGAAAAAGGACACTGGGCAAGAGATTGTCCCAAAATAAACAAGAAGAAAAAGGAATATCCAAATTTGCCTCTGACTGACACATTCATTGTTTTCATCTGGGGAGGAAGGTAATGCACCACGCACAGCTTTTTTGCAAGGAAGAAATGCTTGGCGCTGATACACTGCTTTCCATGCTGTTAGGGATCATTGATAGGTTAGAAAAGAACAGGATTTCAAAACCACACCCACTTATAGCCTATTGTCATCTGAAGCCTATAAAAAAATGCCTACTATTGTTTGCATGGTAAAAGGTACCCCCTAACTAACTTTTTTGGTTGATTCTGGCGCCACAAATTCTATAATTAGATCCTCTGAGCTCAATCCCGCTGACTTAAAACTCAGTGGCAGGTTATACCTGGTCACTTAGCGCTACGGGAAATACAGTTAAAGAGAAATATTCTACTCCCATGATTTGTGAGTGGCCAACCGATGAGGGATTAATGACGAGTAAACTTCTTTTTTGATTCTGATTTTTGTCCAATTAATTTGTTAGGCCCGTGATTTGATGTGCACATTTAACATTGTCATCACCTCACACCTATGGATTGAAGGTTTCAAGATATGCAGATAACACATCAGCCTTTGTACATTTCAGTCCGACCA
>JABGLX010000363.1:0-45000 GCA_014281875.1 Nibea albiflora
ATTCTCCTACGTTTCTATGGAGAAATTATTTCTGTAGAGTGACATTTGTGGCCACGAGAGCCGTTTGCAAATGTATTTTTTTGACAAATGTTTTTTACTAACGTCTCCTTGTCTCCTTTTCTTTCCTCCTGTCTCCTCCTCTCTTCCAGGCAGCGATGTCTTCCCCACCAGAGGACGCCCCCACCCTCGCGTCAGTCGTCCCTCCGTCCGTCCTCTCCTCCGCTCTGTCGCCGCTGTGTCGGCCGCCATGGCGGTGGCGATGGCCGTGGACGGCAAGGCGAGTCTGTCGGCGCTGCTGGACGAATGGGAGGAAGCCCAGCGGGGCACCACGGAGCAGCTGGTGTCCATCCTCACTAAGTGAGCACAGACACACACACACACACCACACACCCACACACACCACAACACACACACTCTCAGCTGACTCGTCTGTGTGTTTTCTGCAGAATATCTGAGTTGACGAGAGAGAGACGGGAGAGTATCACAAAGCCGACCCCGACCCGTTTGACGACCGTCACCCAGGTCATCGTCTGTTTACGTTTTTAAAAGTTCCAAAAATTTCAGAATCGACGCGTCTGATTGGTCGTTGTGTGACCTTACAGGACGGGCGGACCCGAACTGCATGCTGGGACTTCTCCTGAAGATGCTCTTCATGAACGACGACTTCACGAACGCGGTGAGGACCCGTGCACGTTCTCTCACACACACACACACATATGAGTTATTCTTTGTTTGATTGTGTGTGTGTGTGTGTGGTGTGTGTGTTGTGGTCCAGCTGTTGGACACGTACATCATGACCAGCAGAGAGCTGAGCCTGAACACAGCCGCCTGCCGCCTGCTTCAGAACATCATGCCGGGTCGGAGACGGCTGTCGTCTTCCAGGAGAAGGTCCAAACTCCAAAATCTAACCGCTGCACGATGAAGAAGACGATCTGTGTTTTGCATGATGATGATGAAGTGTGTGTGTGTTGTGTGTGGTGTGACAGGAAGGGCTGGTTGAGAAGTTGTTCACCTGGGCTCGTGAAGCGGAGCGACCGCTGTGCGTCTACGCACGGGCCTGCTGGCCCGAGCATGAGCAACCAGGATTGGCGGCCAGCTACCGAGAGGAGAACGCTCAGCTGGTGAGGTCACCGCGAGCGCTGCTCCACCTTCTTCTTCTGATCATCACACCACCACCTGCAGTCTTCACCGTTTGTTTGTTTCCCGTGAACTCTCCAGGTGCCGATCATGATTCAGCGCCTGCGTGAGCTGCAAACCGAAGAGGCCAAGAGTCGCTCCAGTCCTGCCATGGCGGCGCCGGCCCAGAATCTACCTCAGGACTCTCAAGATGAAACAAGCCAGACCTCAAACAGCTCAGCAGACCAGCAGGAGAAGAAGCCGGGAGACGACGCAAAGACGTCACAGCTCGGTTCAGCCATGAAAAATGGCGGCTGTAGCGGCGGCGGCGGATCCAGCTCGACCCGACTGCTGCCAGACTTTGTCTACCAAGCGAGCCCAGACCTCGCCTCCAAGGAGACGGAGGACAGGCGAGGAGGAGGAGGAGGGAGGAGACGGGTGGTGAAGGAGAACGGGAGGAAGGCGAAGCAGAAACTCAACTACACCTCCTCCTGCAGGGCCGAGGAGGAGGAGGAGGAGGAGGAGGTGGAGAGAAAGGACCCGAGTGAGCAGCAGCCCACCAACAGCAGCACCTCCTGGTCTGAGATGAGCTCCATGGTGATCGGCTCCGACTACTGCCTCTTACCGCTGAGCCCGGCCATGGAGCAGAGGCTCATCCTGCAGTACCTGACGCCGCTCGGGGACTACCAGGAAGGTGAGACACCTGAGGAGAGGCATGCATGGAGGCGCGCAGTGTTGTCGTTTGACTCGTGTCCATGAATCTTTGTCTCTCCTGCAGCTGCTCGCCGTCTTCATGCAGATGGACACTCGCTCGTTGCTGATGAACTACATCGACCTCCGGCAGACCAAAACTGTGCAGCTCACCTTCGACGCTCTCCTGGTAAGACTGTCCACCTCCAAACATGTCTCTGATACATGGAGGACTGTGTGTGTCACACGTCAGGTCTGGTCTGCTAATATTCATATTTAACGCTGTGCGCTTCATATTCACAGAAAACACTGAACAGTTTTCAGTTTGTTCAGCTGATCTCACGTCTGCGTCACGCTCTGCGTCCTCTTTGGGAACAATCAAACTTTTATCTCTCCTCCACCCTCCACCTCCTCCACCCACAGGAACGTGTCTGTGCGTGGAGGATAAGACAGACCTTTGTGGGTGGAGCTGCTCTGAGCTCCACGAAGGAGCAATAAGCAACGTAACGTTAGCTCACTGTAAACGCGTCATGTTCATGGAATATTATATGACCATGAATTATTTCACAGCTGGAAATATGTGACAATAAATTCAAATTATTATTATTATTATTATTATTAAGTCCTCAGCTGCTTCAGCATGGTGATAAAATGAGTTTATTTAGTGAACGCTGCAGACTGTTGAAGTCACGATGGGCTGATTCCTTTGCTGCTATCAGAGTCTGTGTCTCCTCTCGTGTCTCCTCCCGTGTCTCGTGTCCGTCCTCAGTATCTGGCCTCGCTGCTCCTCCATAAGAAGTTCGCTGCGGAGTTCATCGCTCACGGAGGAGTGCAAAAACTTCTGGAGATCCCGAGGCCGTCGATGGCGGCGACCGGAGTGTCTCTCTGTCTGTACTATCTGGCGTACAATCAAGATGCTATGGAGAGGGTGAGCGCGCACACACACACACACACACACACACACACACACACACACACACACCTTTCCTTTACCTCAGCTCTCTCTGTGTTTGTAGGTGTGCACGCTCTCAGACGGCGTGCTGTCCGACATGGTGTCCTACGCTCTGTGGCTGCTGGAGTCGTCCCACGCTTCAGGCGTCTGCCACGCCACCATGTTCTTCTCCATCTCCTTCTCCTTCAGGGCGGTGCTGCAGCTCTTCGACCATCAGGACGGCCTGCGACGGCTCGTCAACCTGGTCAGAACTAAATGGCTTCAACTTACACTGAAAGTTTAACACTAAATGAATCATGTAAGATTAACACTGCAGCCCCGTATTAACGAGATCCTGATGTCTCCCTCGTCTCCCTGCAGGTCAGTACTCTGGAGATCCTGAACACAGAGACCGAGGTGTCCATAATGAGCGACGATCAGGTGTTCTCCAGCCGACAGACAGCCAAACACACCCTGCATGGCTCTGCGCAGGTACAACAGTGGATAGAAGTGGACAGATAAGTTTATTAGAAGGTGGAGACGGGACGCGAACCTGCACACATGAAGCTCGGTCTGTGTGCGTGCAGCTGTCTAACTGATCGTTGATGACGTGTTCAGGTACTTCGAGGCTCACCTGGCCGTGAGGCCGAACAGGTCAAACAGTCTCTGCACTCGTCAGACGGAGGGCACCGTCGTCCCCCAGCAGCCGTTTTACAAGGTGTGGTGTGATGTGTGTGACCATCAGCATGTTGGAGAGGAGTGAACGAGCACACTGAGTGTCGTGTTGTGTGTTGGTGTGTGTTTGCAGGCGTACCACGTACACCAGGGAGCAGGTGATTGAGATGATGGAGTTCCTCATCGAGTGTGGGGCCTCCTCAGCTGCACTGGGGAAGCGGTCGAGGTTTTCTACAAGCTGTCCTGCGTCCCTTTAATGCTGCAGCTCATCTCCACAGCCTGTGACTGGAGGACGTACTACGGCAGGTAAAGTACGGGCGCAGCGTCGCGAGCCGGTCGTGATCATCTGCAGGTGTGTCGGTAACTGTTCTTCTCGCGTCCTTTCCCGTTCGTCCGTGCAGGAGTGACACCGTGCGGTACGCGCTCGACATCCTGGCGATGCTGATGGTGGTTCCTAAAGTCCAGTTGGTGCTGGCGGACACGGTGGACGTTCTGGATGAAACCAGGTCGCCCGTTTCCACTGTGGGTCAGTACGTCCTCGCTGTCAGCTCAGGCGGAAGCCGCAGATCAGAGATGATTTGTCGTCCGTGTTGAAGCACGGATCCATTCTCAAACCCACACAGTCTGACTCAGTCTGTGTCTGCGTGTCTGTGTGTGTCTGTGTGTCTGTGTGTCTGTGTCTGCGTGTCTGTGTGTCTGCGTGTCTGCGTGTCTGTGTGTGTCTGTGTGTCTGTGTGTCTGCGTGTCTGTGTCTGCGTGTCTGTGTGTGTCTGCGTGTCGTGTCTGCTGCAGGTATGAGCATCATTCTGGGCGTCGCGGAGGGCGAAGTGTTTGTGAATGACGCTGAGATCCAGAAGTCTGCGCTACAAGTGAGCACACGGATCACTGATGTTATTTTACTCATTTAAATCTGATTAAAACGACTTTTTACTTCCATGATAACTGAACTGCCCTGACCTGTCACCTTCTAGTCATCCTCCTTCCTCCGTCTTCTCCATCCCAGGTGATCATAAACTGTGTGTGTGCTCCGGACCAGAGCCTGAACACGGTGGGTGCCTTTGCCGTCGCCCCCCTCAGGCCGTCGCTCCACCCACAGCAGCCCCCGGCTCCCCACAACCGAGTGCTGGCCCACATGTGGCAGGTGGTGCAGAACAACAATGGTATCAAGGTGAGCACGGAGAAATGATCTTCTTCCTGAAGGAGTCGGCCCGTCAGCTGCTCCCACACCCTCTCCTCCTGTCTGCCTCCGTCAGGTGCTGCTGTCTCTGCTGTCGGTGAAGATGCCCATCACGGACGCCGACCTGATCCGCTCCCTGGCCTGTAAGGCTCTGGTCGGACTCTCTCGCAGCACCGCGATCAGACAGATCATCAGCAAACTGCCGCTCTTCACCAGCAGCCACATTCAGCAGGTGAGCGCAGACAAAGTCCTGAAGTTAAACGCGGAGCGTCGCTGCTGCTGTCGTCGCTGCTGTCGCTGCTGTCGCTGCTGTCGCTGCCATTTAGCTCACGTTCTTCTTCTTCTTCTCGTCTCCGCAGCTGATGAAAGAGCCGGTGCTGCAGGACAAACGAAGCGAGCACGTCCGCTTCTGCCGATACGCCGCTGAGCTGACCGAGCGGGTGTCCGGCAA
The DNA here is from genome assembly GCA_014281875.1 of Nibea albiflora. NCBI lineage: Eukaryota > Metazoa > Chordata > Actinopteri > Sciaenidae > Nibea > Nibea albiflora. The sequence continues at coordinate 5,041 of JABGLX010000363.1, forward strand.
GCCTCTCCTGATGGGCAGCGACGTGTCGCTGGCTCGCCTGCAGAGGGCCAACGTGGTCGCCCAGTCACGGATCACGTTCTCCGAGAAGGAGCTCCTCATGCTGATCAGAAACCACCTCACGGCCAAAGGCCTCCACGACACGGCCAACACGCTCATCAAAGAGGCCAACTTACCTGTAGCATCGCTCTGTCCCGCACTCCACTGCGTCACCCCCACCTCCTCCCTCCGCCTCCTCCTCCTCCGTCATCCCCAGGTCTTGCCGGTTAGCCGGCGGGATCGCGGCTCGTGTCGCCGGCCACGTTGGATCCTCGCCGGTCTCCTCTGTCGTCACCCCTGCGGCGGCGTCCTCCTCAACTCCCTCTTCATCTCGTTGCCTCGTCAGCCCTCACCCGTCATGCCCCTCCTCATCCACCTCCGCTCACCCTCCTCCTCTGGTCGGGCGGATTTTGTTCTCGCGGGAGCGACCGACGGCTCACTGCAGCAGCTCAGGGAAAAAACTCCGCGCACTGAAACAGAAGTCGGACCACGGAGCTTTCATCCAGGTGAGTGAGACGCTTAATTAACCATTCATTTATAATCACGAGGCCGCGATGTCGCCTTGTAATCCGCGCTCCGCCTCGCAGACTCCAGCCATGAAGAAGCAGCTGGAGCGTCACCTTCCCTCCCCGCCGACCCTCGACAGCATCATCACCGAGTACCTGAGGGAGCAACACGCCCGCTGCCCCAACCCCGTCACCACCTGCCCCCCGTTCTCCCTCTTCACCCCGCACCGCTGCCCCGAGCCCAAGCAGCGCCGACAGGCGTCGCCCAACTTCACCGCCCGCCTGGGCAGCAGGGTGCTGTACCCGAAGTACGGAGGCGTGGACCGAGGGTGTCTGGACAGACATCTGATATTCAGCAGGTGAAGAGCCGCTCGCAGCGCTTCGCCCGATTTCTGCTGCGTCTGCGATTATTTAAAGTCTGTCTTCTTTTAAATCTGTTTCAGGGTTTCGTCCCATGTCGGTGTTCCACGAAGGCGACGGAGACGAGAGCGGCTTCACCTGCTGTGCCTTCTCCGCCCGCGAGCGCTTCCTGATGCTGGGGACGTGCTCGGGTCACCTCAAGTTCTACAACGTCTTCTCCGGAGAGGAGGTGGCCAACTACACCTGCCACACGTCGGCCATCACGCACCTGGAACCCTCCAGGGTGAGTTCACACTGCAGGACGGCGGGAAGCAGATCGACTCGAGCGCTTCAGCTCGCTCTGTCCTGCTTCACGCTCGGCGCTCTCATGGCCGCAGCATGCAGCGTTTTCTTTGTCTTTGAGTTCTGGCCAAAAGAATTAATTAATATAATTAATCACTGAATGTAGAAAACCAGTTGCTGATGTTTGAATTTAAGTTTTTCTTATTTAATTAAAAAATGTTAATCAAAGCTTGTATTTGTTTCTCAGGATGGTAAATTGTTGCTGACCTCTGCGTCTTGGAGCGTCCCGTTGTCTGCTCTGTGGAGTATGGACAGTGTCTTTACCATGAAGTAAGGCTCACACACACACACACACACTCACACACACTCAGCTGTTTCTCCTGGTGTTTGGTTGACGTGTTTTCTCTCTCAGGAACTCGTTTGTCGATGATCACTACGTGGAGTTCAGTAAACTCTCTCAGGACCGAGTCATCGGCACAAAGGACCAAGTCGCACACGTACGTCGCCTGAAACGTTCTGTCGCCTGAACGTTCTCCCTCCATGTTAGTAACGTTGGTGCAACGTTCTTTCTACGTTTGCAGATCTACGACATCCAGACGGGCCAGAAGACTCTGACGCTGAACGACCCCGGCCTGGCCAACAACTACAAGAGGAACTGCGCCACCTTCAACCCCACCGACGACCTGGTGCTGAACGACGGCGTGCTGTGGGACGTGCGGGCGTCGCGGGCCATCCACAAGTTTGACAAGTTCAACATGAACATCAGCGGAGTGTTTCACCCCAACGGCCTGGAGGTCATCGTCAACACCGAGATCGTATCCTCGGAACTAAAACACCAGCTACCTTCAACTAACAACACACTCAGCTTTGTCTGCAACTACTGCTGTAGTTATACTGTAGTTATACTGTAGTTATCTGTAGTTATACTGTACTTATACTGTACTTATACTGTAGTTATCTGTAGTTATCTGTAGTTATACTGTAGTTATACTGTAGTTATTCTGTAGTTATACTGTAGTTATACTGTAGTTATCTGTAGTTATACTGTAGTTATACTGTAGTTATCTGTAGTTATACTGTAGTTATACTGTAGTTATCTGTAGTTATCTGTAGTTATACTGTACTTATACTGTACTTATACTGTACTTATCTGTAGTTATCTGTAGTTATACTGTAGTTATACTGTAGTTATTCTGTAGTTATACTGTAGTTATACTGTAGTTATCTGTAGTTATACTGTAGTTATACTGTAGTTATTATGTAGTTATCTGTAGTTATACTGTAGTTATACTGTAGTTATCTGTAGTTATACTGTAGTTATCTGTAGTTATACTGTAGTTATACTGTAGTTATACTGTAGTTATTATGTAGTTATCTGTAGTTATACTGTAGTTATACTGTAGTTATCTGTAGTTATACTGTAGTTATCTGTAGTTATACTGTAGTTGCCTGTAATTGCCGTAGTTGCCGTAGTTGCTGTAGTTGCTGTAGTTGCTGTAGTTGCCAGCCTTGACAGCAGCTGTCAGTGGGACCTGAGGACGTTCCACCTCCTGCACACGGCGCCGGCCCTCGATCAGTGCAGGCTGGTCTTCAACAGCAACGGCACCATCATGTACGGAGGTACGGACTCGGTACTGTGTGTGTGTGTGTGTGTGTGTGTGGTGTGTGTGTGTGTGTGTGTGTGTGTGTGTGTGTGTGTGTGTGTGTGTTTCATGGTCTGAATCGTTCACGTGTGCACACAGCGATGCTGCAGGCCGACGACGAGGACGACGCCATGGACCAGCAGATGAAGAGTCCGTTCGGCTCGTCCTTCAGAACCTTCGACGCCACTGACTACAAGCCCATTGGTAGCTGCACTTCCTGCTCTGTGACATCACATGAATCAGCTGTTCCTTCTCCGCCCCTCAGGCCTCCACCTTTTCCTCCTCCTGTTCGGACTTCTTTCTCCTCAGCTTCAGTTTTTTAAGCTCAGAAGTTGTTTTTGTCTTTTCAGCCACCGTGGACGTGAAGAGGAACATCTTCGACCTCTGCACCGACACCAAGGACTGGCTACCTGGCCGTCATCGAGGTACCGAGCCTCACACACACCTGCTGTGTTCTCGTAGGTAACCACGGTGACGATGAGCTCACCTCAGCTGTGTTTGTCTTTTCGTGCTCGCTCTGCAGAACCAGGACACGGTGAGCTTGGACACGGTGTGTCGTCTGTACGAGGTCGGGCGACAGAAACTGGCAGAAGAGGGAGACGACGACGATCAGGTGAGACGCTCAGAATACGTGATCATGTGAAGTACTGATCCAGTCTGGAGGAGGTCCAGCATGAATGAGCGTCATGTTGACTCAGCTGATCGCGTTGATGTTTGGTTCTTCCAGGACGATGAAGATCAGGACGACGATGATTCGTCAGACACGGATGACGACGACGACGACGATGAGGATGACATGGACACGGACCCGCTCATCGAGGAAACTGGCCAATGACGAGAACCAGGAGAACGGGGACGGAACCAACTCCCCGACGGATGAAGAGGTCCGCGACTACACACACCAGAACTCTGATACTTAGAGACAGTTCTCTCCGCCCGATCTTTTAGGGTGTTGTCCTTCAGATCGGATCTTCCGAAAAGATCTCGATGTGTCCGTTTGTTCACAGAACCTTTTTGTTTCGTGTCTCGTTGGTTTTTTTTCTGTGACGTCGTGTCCGTTTCCGTTTCCTCCCCTCAGATCGCAGATCTTCTCGGCAGTAACAGCAACGACGACGACAACAGCGACGACGACGAATCCGAAGACTCGGAACATTCGGACAGAAGCGACAACAGATCGGACTCGTTTGATGCCGACAGCTCGTTTAGTGAGTAACCGTGTGAGTTGTGATCTGTGTCACGTGACGCGTCACGGCAAACTGCTGATCCACTTTTTAATATTTTGTAAATTTAACAATGAATTGAGGAAATAATCAGACCATGAGAGACACGAAGAAGATCCTGTGATTGGATTCAGAGTACTCAGTGTAAAGATGTTTTACACACTGTGTGTGTGTGTGTGTGTGTGTGTGTTGTCTTGCTGTAGGTTATCCAGAACAATCAGATGAGGACAGTCAACTCTTCCAGGCGCTCCGTGAAGGATGGATCTGACCGGCTCTCCTCTGCTCGACGTGGACTTTACTTCTAAAGATTTCACGTCGCTCTGCTGGAGCTGAGACGTCGGAGTGTGTCGTCCCTCAGCGTGCTTTCATCTGGTGCTGACGGTCTTCCACACACTGATTTATTTCTCAAACGATCAAAGCTAAAAGCCAAATATCAGGTGGAGGCTCGATTCATTTTCGTTTCACAGCAATAAAAACTCAGACGAGACGATGTCGTGAACACGCTTAAAGAAATGAGGCGAACAAACTGACCCTGGATCTGCTGAGTTCACGTTTCTATGCACATGATAATAAAAACACAAACGTCTGCGACTTCATGAACGTCCACGCGACAAACTTTGTTTTGCTCTCGAGTGCGTACGGTGTCTGTCCTCTCCTGCAGGAACCAGGCTGTGAAACTTGTTCTGACATTTATTTTCATCCGATTATAAACGAATAAAAAGTTCATCGAGAGTTCTGAATATTATATTTCCATTTTTTCACACTGGATCTTTAACGTCTGAAGCAGGTTTGTGCAGAAAGCGTGCGTCCGTCACGATGAGACGCTTTCTGATCAATTCCCCCCAAAATTCAACAAACAAAACAAAAATCTTAATGAAAATTTTAATGAGAAGAACTTTGGATTTTTGTGTTTTTCATTCAGATCATTTTCTTCTGTTTGATTTAATTTATTCTGCCTGATTTAATTTATTCAGCGTGTTTAACGAGGCGTCGAGAGCTTTTACATGTTTGGTGAAACGTCCAGGAGTTTTTTAGGCTCTGTACTTTGATGCTTTGGTAAACTGGCAGCACTCAGCAGACGTCTGTGGAAAAATCTATTAAAACATTTGTTTAAAAAATGCAAACGTCTCCATGAAGTCTGATTTTAAAGGTCTGAGAGCAGAACATGGCCGCCGGACGGAGCAGCTTTAAGTTCGCAGAGCTTCACGCTCAGTTTGAACACAACAACAAAATAATCAGAAACTGGACAGAGTACTATAAAATATATAAAAGTTTAAATGTTTAGTGCATTGATGTTTTCTGTGTATCTCCTCTGCACCACGAGAACATCCTGATGGGACATCAGACAGGACGGTGAGGACTCTCCACCTTCATACAAAGAATGATTTTAATCATCAAACATCTGGAGCTCACGTTGTGATTTTTGTTTTTTGGGTTTCTTCTTTCTGTTTTATTTTGAAAGTGTGACTGCACTTCCTGTCTTTGTCCTTTTCCCGCCTGTTTTCGGTGTCACCTGTGTCTCATTGGCTCTTTAGTCCATGTGTCCGTCCTCTGTAACTTTCTGGATTTTTCCTCGTTGGTCTGACTCGGCCGCCTTCAGCTGTCCGTCCGTGAGTCTTTAAAGTTTCCTTTATTGAGTTATTTATGTGAGTAAACAACAAACAACGTCATCCGTCATTATTCAAACCATCAAATAACCATCAAATAACCATCATGAAACCATCATGAAACCAGCATCATTCACTGATAGAAAACTGCTGAATCATGTGTTGCTCTCAGACTTTAGTTTAGTTTCCTTCTGCTAGCATGTAACTAAGTATATTTACTCGAGTTCTTTAACATGTCAGAGAAGAACGTTGAACTTTCTTGCATTTATTTTTTTTTTTAGAAGACAGAAGATGTCGGCTGGACACAGACACACAGGCAGGCAGACAGACAGGCAGACTGCTGGATGTGAACCATCAGCTGCTGCAACAAGGTAACAGGTCTGTCTCACACTGTAATAATTATAATTATAATAATAAATAATCGTTAGTTTCAGTTTGGTACAAAATGAGCTCCAGCAGTGAAATCCTGTTTGAAAACATGAGTCAGCAGAGTTTGAAGGCTCAGTCTGCGATCCGCTGTAATTTTACTCAGTCTTCTCTCAGTCTTGTCTCGGTCTTGTCTTGGTCTTCTCTCAGTCTTGTCTTGGTCTTGTCTCAGTCTTGTCTCTGTCTTGTCTTGGTCTTCTCTCAGTCTTGTCTTGGTCTTGTCTCAGTCTTGTCTCGGTCTTGTCTTGGTCTTCTCTCAGTCTTGTCTCTGTCTTGTCTTGGTCTTCTCTCAGTCTTGTCTTGGTCATGTCTCAGTCTTGTCTCGGTCTTGTCTTGGTCTTCTCTCAGTCTTGTCTTGGTCTTCTCTCAGTCTTCTCTCGGTCTTGTCTCAGTCTTGGTCAGGAGGACTTGTCTCAGTCTTGTCTCTGTCTTGGTCAGGAGGACTTGTCTCAGTCTTCTCTCTGTCTTGTCTTGTCTCAGTCTTGGTCAGGAGGACTTGTCTCTGTCTTGTCTTGGTCAGGAGGACTTGTCTCAGTCTTGTCTCAGTCTTGTCTCAGTCTTCTCTTGGTCTTGTCTCGGTCTTGTCTTGGTCTTCTCTCGGTCTTGGTCAGGAGGACTTGTCTCAGTCTTGTCTCAGTCTTGTCTCAGTCTTGCTCAGTCTTGGTCTCGTGTTGAACAGTGTGTAAATCCTGAGACTCCACAAAGACAGCTCCATGTTAGCTAAGTGTGCTACAAACACACACAGTCACAGTCATCCAATGAGATCAGAGAACAGCGGTCACATGACACATTTGACTGCTTGAGTACATTTTCCTGATCACACTCTGAAGTTACTCTGCTGTACTCTGATTACTTTGACTTCACATCACCATGGTTACCTGATGGACCAATTAAACTGCGCAGAGCTCTGTGCATGATGAAGATGATGATGAAGATGATGATGAAGATGATGATGATGATGATGATGATGATGGTGAGCCTGCAGAGTGCGCTGCTCGCCAACAAACACACGGTGGCACAATACACACACAAATGTGTGCGGAATACACACACACACACACACACACACACACACACACACACACACACACACACTCATGTGTAGGCTCTTGTAACATGATATATAAATGATGTGTCATGTTGTAGCTTCATGAGTCGTGTGTGTGTGCGTGTGTGTGTGTGTGTGTGTGTGTGTGTGTGTGTGTGTGTGTTAAACGTGTAGAGTCTCCTCAGTGTTTATTCCTGCGTGTACTCGCCAGAGCGCGCGCGCGTGTGTCATGTTGAACTCCCGCGTGTGCACGTCATGTCACCAGTGATAACCTTTAAGGATCGGAGGGTGGCGCAGCACACACACACACACACACACACACACACACACACACTGATCCTCTTACATGAGGCTCCCTGCTGCTGCTCGGTTGCGCGCGGCTCTCCCGGTCGTCGTACAGCGCGCGCGCACGGACGGACCGGGCTCTCGGTCTTTACGTCACTGGATCTGCTCCCGACAAGTTTGACAGCGACAGGAGCGCACGCGGACGGTTAGATAAAATCACAAATCAGCTGATGAGGCTGCGCGAGGTGAGGTGAGGAGGGGGAGACGCGCTCGAGCTCATCCTGACGGCTCGTGCTGTGCGCGCTCGGTGACGTCCTCACGGGGCTTCAGTTTGCAGCATCCCGCGGCCGGATATCAGCCCTCATCCTCGGGCTGCTGGGACAGAAAGCATCGCGCTGCCGCCCGTTCATCACCGGATGATTTTCAAGGCGCACAGACGGACACACACCGCGCCATGCGTCACTCCGGACCTGACAGCGCCGACACCTGAAGAGTGATTTACCTTCTCCTGAACATTTAGTAAACTTTCGCTCCTCCCCTCCTCCGTCTGTCTGTCTGTCTCCTCTCCGGTGATAACCTCCGTTGGATTCCCATGAAGCGGCGCAGCGGGTGATTTATACTTTTCTTGGGGGATTTTGTGCTCTGACACCGGGACATGATGTGGACACCGACCGAGGACGAGAAGATAGGAGTGGGTGAGTGATGAGATGTTTCATGTGTGTGTTGACTTGAGATGATGATCAGAGCTCCATCCTTCACTGTGAGCTCCTCTTCATCACTTCATGGTGACACATCTTTCCTGCGTGCACAGTGATGTGTGCTGCAGACTGAGCGGAGAGGCTGTGAAGCACCAGAGCTGTGTGTGTGTGTGTGTGTGTGTGTGTGTGTGTGTGTGTGTTGTTGTCCATGCTCTGATGTTGTATTGCAGCATGATGGAGTGAATGTTTTGTCTCACTCCACCCCTCTGCACTGCACACACTCCTCTGCACACACTCCTCTGTATCGCTGCTCTGTGTCACTTTGGTGCATCTGTTGCAGCTTTTCTCTGATCTGCATGTTTTCAATGACGGATAAGCAAAGTTCAGCCGGTTGCATTGCTCTGACTCAAAGCAACACCGTGTTTGTAACTGTGTTCAGCTGTACTCGAGTATTTACTCTGCTTACATTACTTTGCTAACAGCCAATCATCATCCAGGTCAGCAGCAGCAGCTAATCTTACTGACTAGTCCAGCAGCAGTCAGCCAGCTCGGCGTCTGTCTTTCAGCCTTTTATTTCACCAAGCTCTCACCAACCACTAAAAGTCAGTCCCAGATTTACTCTTGTCCGGCGGCTTCTTGCTCGCTCACTCTCTCCTCTTACATTACCCACTCGCCCAGCTCCTGTTCTGGCACAACAATGGCTCTGCCCCCCGTCATTGTGCCTGTAAACCTCCACCTCTTCTTCCCGATGGTCCAAACCTCCTGTGGTACAAACACTCCCCTGGTGCTCTGAGCTAACAGCCCGGCTAACAGACTGAGCTAACATGAGCTAACAGCAGCTAACAGACTGAGCTAACATGAGCTAACAGCAGCTCCAGCTGTCAGCAGTTTACTTCACTGTCCATCATAAACTCTGTAAATCACAGAGAGTTGAGGCGGAGCAGCCGGAGGACATCAGAGGGAAAACCAGGAAACATTTTCTCCATAAAATCTGATCCAGTTTCACCAGAATCAGTGAAATAGTTGGTGCTGTGTGACTTAGTGCCGTAAAGCGTTACGTACTTCTCCCGACCCGGAGCCCAAAGTTACATAGTGTGAGAACAGACGTACGACTGACAGAGACACCGTTCACCTGATCACAGGTCAGCTGATCACAGGTCACCTGATCACAGGTCAGTGTGGACCAGCAGCAGGTCACAGACGTTGTTGTGATGTTTGGTGCTCCTTGCTCATACGTGTACTGAAGCTTTGGAAGTGTGAAAACAATCTTAACTTCAAAGAATTTAAAATGAAGTGTCAGACGTCAGCTATCGACTGACAGCCGCTCGGATCGGGCTGACGCGTACGGCGGTGTCTGCTGAGGGAGCGAGCGAGCGAGCGCGCGGGGACTCTGATGACAGGAAGTCAATGTGGGGAATCATGACTCCGGCACTCTGTTAATTGGAAAGAGACATTACCTGAATGTGAATGAGAGGCTGTCTGCTGTTTGATACCTTCATTAGACTCCAGCTGAGGCTTCTCCGTTTACTCCACCTGCAGTTTCATAACATCAAAACTCAGAATTGCATCATGAGAGCAACACAGTGCTCCGGAGGGGGAACTACAAATATTGTCCTTTTGCCTTGAACAGTAAGTGTTCACATGAAAGCACGATGCGTTCACTGCCCTTTAAAAGCCACTCTGAGACGTTCAGGTTCTGTTTGGACGCCCTCGTGTTCGTAATGTATCTGAATTTATCGTCCAGTGAGAGCAGAGAAGGCAGCAAACACACAGACATGACAGATTTGTGATGTCTCATGTTGTACATCTACCTAAAGGAGGAGTTTCAATATGCAAACGTCTTCCTGTACATTGTCTTCAGTCACAGTAATGACTGAGCAGGTAGGTGCACACAAAGATGAAAGAAAACAGGAAGTCCTTATTAAAAAAAGAACGGAGGGTCCAGAGATCCTCAGAAAGCCTCGTCGCTTTGAAACTGGAGAGTCACGTATCCCTTCAGTGTTTTCATGTAAGTGTGTTTTGTGTCTTTTGTTGTGTTTTTTTGCTGGATAAGGCTTTGCATACCAAGGCAGAGAGAGTGGTAACTCATAGAGGCGTTCCAATGGAGTTGGGATGACTAGTGCCTGGTTGTAGAAAACAGCTATTCAGTTGGATGAATGCAGCTTTGTGGCGCTCATAGAGGTCGCTGAATGCAGCTTCACCTCCCCCAGGGCTGCACAGCACAGCACTCAGTTCTCACACTCACAGATAACATGGAACACACACACACAGACAGATAGACAGACACACAGACAGGCACAGAGAAAGACAGACGGATGGACACATGAAAGTTTTCTTATTTCGTAAACACAAATTTGTAACAGTGGACTTAAACTGACCTCTGTTCTTTGGCTCGAGCATGTCGTTGACCAGCAGAGACGTTTAGTGCTACATTGGTTTAGTGCTATGGATGAGATTATGGTACATATTTGAACAGGAGCACGGAGCTGGAGGGTGACGTACATTTTAAGAGTAGCTCTGAAGTGGCAGAGGCCGGACACCCGAGATGGAGATGACCAGAGCTGCCACGGCTCTTCAGAAACCTGAGGGTGACGTCACGGATACGATGTCCATGTTTAGCACAGTTTAAGATTGGGCTGAGTTTGGTTGCGTGTTGCGATGGACAAACCATGGACAGATATAGAGATGGAGATCTTATGGAAGTGATGCACAGACAGTAAGTCCACATCCTTCCGGTTTAGCCCTCTGCTAACCTGAATAGGTATAAATGATTTAATTGTTCTTAGGGTGCGTGCATCTTGTGTTAAGATGTCAGTGTTCTTGAAGCCCTAGGATGAGTAATGAATCAGGTTCAGAAGGGAACCATAAATGTTGATCAGAGATCCAGTGAAGCCCGTCCAGAGAAACGCTCACGTTCACCAAACATGTATTGAGGCTGTATCTCTCTATGTTGAACGAGTCTGTGGTCATCTCAGCACTGATATTAAACCATCAACTGAAGATCAGCTTGTCTGTTGCGTGTGTTAGACTGGTTGTCTCGTCGTCCAGAAGATCGTTCCTATCAATCATGAAGCTTTTCTAGACTTTCTGAACTTCATCAGATCAGATTCTGATGAGTGACACCAGCGCTGTCATTACACTGTTTGGCCAGTATGCTAAGCTAACTTCAAAGCTTCCTCTAAATGTGATCATAATTTACTAATTAAATGATTATATTAACCATGCTGTGTGGAAGAAGACTTCAAACTAGAGACTGAGACCATTAACTCATGAGGAAACTAATAAATCAGATGAGGAGTCGGCTCATTTCTCCGTAAGACTCAATCGAAACCTTATCGTTGCAGCCAATAGAGCTGCCCCCTGCTGGCCAAATGTGGACAGGACAGCTGTAACACTGATGCTGTATATAAACACACACACACACACACACACACTCTACAGTAACGTTATCGCAGACCAGCGAACACGGCGTTAAAACTGGGTCACAGTGAAGTGACGGATGTGTGAAGAACTTCCTTCTCATGTCGAGCTGCACCTTTTTTCTTTTCTTTGTTTTATTCCTCGTCTGCTTTAACTTTTTTCGCTCTGACCCATTTTATCCTGAAACCCTGCGTTTCATTTTGTGTCGGCTCATCTGTCACCAGACGCGTCTGCGCCTTCTTCTGCCTTTTGATCAGGGCTCTTCCGACGATGCAGCGACCTGCCAGACCTCTTTAAACACACTTAATGGCCTTTGTTTGACGTCATTCATTTCTCAGACTCCTGTCAAATGTCACGGGTGAATCTTATTACCATGTTCACCCTAATGAGGTGACAACAACAGAATGTAATGATTCCTAAATCTTTTTCAATCTATATTTAGCTCAACGATGATATTTAATGTTCAAACTTTGTTGTTTGTAGCAAATATACTCATTCTTGCCGTCCAGAGAAATGCTCACGTTCGTCAAACGCTCACGTTTGTCAAATGTAACAAAGTCCAGAAGTTCAAGTCTGAAATGAATTTGTGGATTTCTGTGTTCTGGCGAGCTGTCCAAGGTGTGCCCTACCTCTACACCGCTGCTGTGCTAGGTTTTATCCCCTGTGAGATCTCCACAGGATAAGTAGTTTAGAAAATGGACGATTGGTCGACTGCAGAGCTGTTTGATCCGTTTTAATGGCTGTAATTTCATTTTAACGGCCACATTACGGCGCAGAGCCGAAACAATCACGTCTGAACTGCATCTGTGAGACTCCATGAAGCTTTACACGGGGTGGACGACAGAACGAAGGACTGCCTGGCCTGCCACATCAACGAGGGACACGAGAGAGTTACCGTATATTACAAACCTCTAAAATTAGCAGAGAGGGTCTGTGTGATGTGTGCTTGTTAGCTTTGAGATGTGATTAAAAGGCCAGGCTAGCACCCTGAGGAAGGAGGAGTGACGTGGTGGGAGCAGACGCAGTTTCCATCAGCGAATATCAGCATGTAGAACCTGGGAGTTCTTCTCACTTTAATCATTTCCAGTGGGAGAGAACGAAACTCCTCAGAGACTCGCCGCTAACGTACGAAGCTTCAGGCAGGAACACTGAAATAAGTCTGTGCTGCGTTTGAGACACGTTAATACAACAGACCTGACTGTTTGCATTCATTAAGATTCAAGGCTGCTGCTTCTGACGGTGAGTTCAATGACTGAATTACAGCCTGGTACAAAAAACAGTTTTGGTCTCTGTAGCTAATTTCCCCGTTCATGACAACTGTACTGAGGGTGAATTTATATACAACTCACCTGTTCACATTATATTAAGGCTTAAAGTTCTGCAGGATTCAGAGCGTGGACGCTTTGATTGACAGGTGGGCGTGGCCACATCAGTGATCCATTCAGCTCTCTCCGAATCAACGTCTGTCAGGAAGTGTTTTTTCAGATCTTCATTACAGCATCTTCGTGTTGTCTGAAGCATCCTTGACCAGGAAACTTAAATTGACAACGATCACAGCGAGGCGTTTAGCAACTTAACGTTCCTGTGAGTGTTTCCTGACCCAGATTTCCAGCTTTAATCGTACAGCTCCTGTAAAATAAAAGCTATTCTCAGAGGAGGAAAGCATCTAATTGGGATGAGAGCCAGCGTTTTTCCCCCACAGACGCTCCAATCTAACCAGGTCAGTCTCCTGCAGTGGAAACTGCTGACAGTTGGTGCGCTGTAACAGTTAATGCAACGTATACAACTCGACCACCATCAAAAGATTCAGGTCACTCTGAGCTCAACGTGAACCTGACAATTAAAGTCACCTTTCACTTCTTTGACTCACTGCAAAGCATTTCGCAGTAATACACTGTGTATTCAGGCAGGAGTTACTGTGAAGATTACAGTAACAGTGATGGACTTGTAGTTGCCGAGTCATTAACTCCAGTTTCATTAGCTGGTCTCATGGGGTCAAACTGGACTCGCTCTGTTTGTGGAAAAGATTCGAGACACGAGACGAGCTGAAGAAAGCCCGTGACTGAGTTCATGTTGGCATGTTTCCGAGCTGAGCGCTCGCGTTAAGCATGCCTGACGGAGCTGCTTCATGTATTATTCTCCGTGTAAGCAAGTTTCACCAGGAGGAGCACACGTGTGTGTGTGTGTGTGTGTGTGTGCAAACACGCCAAGAACACGCAAACAAACCTTAATGTGAATTATTTACCCAGTAAAATGATGATTCACCATGAAAGCAGGCTAAGTTGAAGCTGATGTTGAACCCTGATGGTCGGCGGCTGCATCTTGTTTTTGTGAGCTGCTGCCGGCCGCTCGCCTCCTCTCTGCTGAAGCTGACCGTCACGACGGAAGCAGCCGCGGGGTTTTGAAACGTAGGCGGGAAGTTCATCACGAGTGTTACGTGTGTCGTGTGCTCGCTGCGAGTCGAGTCGTGCCATCGGATCCATAACTGGGAATAAAAGCTGAGATGCAGCCTGGAGCGGCCGCGCTGCAGAACGTGAAGCTGAATATTTGAAGCAGCAGAGAAACAAAAGCTGGATGATGAGCAGAGCTCAGCCATGCAGCGCGCGGCGGCCTCATCGCCTTTCTCCGTGTTGAGCTGTTCTTTGTTTACACCTAACTTCAAATCACAAAGCGTGTGTGTGTGTGTGTGTGTGTGTGTTTTCTCTGCAGTTTTCCTTCCTGTTTTTTTTGGTGTGTGTGTTGCGTTCATGTCAGAGCTCTGCAGGAAATAAAATGCCACGTCAGGTTTGCAGCATAGTTTAGACAAAATACATAAAAATTGGTTATATAAGCTGCGAAGCTGCAGGCCGAGCGGTTATCAGAGCTCAGTGTAGTGTTACACCTGAATCCCACCGGACGCGTCACGTCGTATTGCCGCATACCGAAGCTCGGCTCCGCATCGAATACAACGCAGCTGTTCTGTTTTTGACGGAAGTGACGGAGACGTGCCCGGTGGAGTTACGGGGTCAGCTGATGTTGGTGAAACTCGTGCGTGTGGAAGCAGAGGAGGACAAACCGGCTCATCGAGTGTCCGACAGAGCTCTGAAGTGACGGTCGCGTCTCGCTCCGAGTCTTTGTTGCTGACTGATTTGCGTCCTCTCTCTAACGTTGTGTTGTGTGTGATGCGTTGTTGGCTCGGCTCAGGCGGCACACGCTGTGTCCGGAGCTTTGATGTGAGGAACCCCGCGAGGACTCGAAGACTCGGGCTCTGCTCTCAGATTCTCTTTAGACTCCAGACTTTAATCTCCATCTCTGAATGTCTCTGTCACTGTCACGTCGCTCCTCCTCCCTCTGTGTGTCCCTGCACGCCTTATCTGCAAGCTCACAATCTCCTCATACATCACACACACACACACACACACACACACACACACACACACACACACACACACACTTTGTGGGCCTCGTTGCAGTGGCCTTCGTTTGCTCTGACATCACGGTGAGAGCGGGAAACACCGGCTCCGTTGTTACACCGTGCATCATGAAAACATTGCCGGGCTTAATTTTCCAGTAGATGACACACACACACACACGCACACGCACACACTGGCCCGGCTGTAACTGGGGCGAGTTAACACACACTTGTCACACACTTTGTGTTTGTGTTTCATGTGTCTCTGCTGTCTCCTTTCACCCCCTGTAGTTTGAGTTTAAATGCTCAGAGAGGCGACGGCTTCATGTTTGAACCGGGAGGAAAAAAGTTTGAAATGGAATCATAAAATCATAAAATCATAAAGTTTTAATTTGTGCTTCATGTGTCGGAGAAAAGTTTGTTTTCTCGTCGAGCTCTGGTTTGGATGTGGGCTGCATCTCTGAGCTGGCGGTCAGCCAGCGTGTGTGTGTGTGTGTGTGTGTGTGTCTCGAGGGGTCTTAAACACAGCAGCATTCTAGAGGAGAGTTCCGTCGTTGTTATGGTTACGCTCGGTTTCCGCGGACACCCTGGCAAGACTGGCTCCACTTATCGCCATAACAACGGTCCAACTTCTCAGCTTCCTCTCCTTCCAGAGGAGGCAGGCAACAGCAACAACGACAACGACAGCAACAACAATGATAGCAGCAGCAACGACAACAACAACGACAGCAACAACGACAGCAACAACAATGACAACAGCAGCAACGACAACAGCAACAATGACAACAGCAGCAACGACAACAGCAACAACAACGACAGCAACAATGACAACAGCAGCAACGACAACAGCAACAACAACGACAGCAACAACGACAACAGCAGCAACGACAACAGCAACAACGACAGCAACAACGACAACAGCAGCAACGACAACAGCAACAACGACAGCAACAATGACAACAGCAACAACGACAGCAACAACAACGACAGCAACAACAGCAACGACAACGACAGCAACGACAACGACAGCAACAACAGCAACGACAATGACAGCAACGACGACGACAGCAACAGCAGCAACAACAGCAGCAGCGTCCCCGATCGGGCTCGGCCTCACGCGGGCCCACACAGCCTGTCAGGTTTCTCATTCTGGCCCGTCCATCAGTTCTGATCCGTGTATCTGATGTCGGGTTGGTGGTTGGAGGTTCAGCGGCTCTCCAGCTCCTCCTGGAGGATCCGAGGCATTCCCAGGCCAGATGGGCTCCGTAACCCTCCACCAGGCTCACAGTCGGCCCCGGGTCTCCTGCTCGGAGACCTCAGCTGGCTCCTGTTGACATGAAGGAGCAGCGGCCTCCACGCTGCGAGCTCCTCGCCCTTAAAGGAGGAACGAGATCAGTGATTCTCTCGGTGACTTCCCAAAAGCTCGTGACCAAAGACGACGGTCGGAACGCAGACAGACCGGAAAATAGAGAACTTTGCCCTCCAGCTCAGCTCGCTCTTCATCCCGAACGGTCCAATAGAGCCGATACACCAACCCACGTCCATCTCGTGCTCCATCACACCACCTGAAACAAACCCGGTGTAATGAGGCGACAGCTCTGATTAGCTCATTATTGGGGTCGTTTCTGATTGGCCGATGTGATGAGCCTTCCTTCTTTGGGTTTCCTGCTTTGTGAGCCAATAACTGAGTTGATCAGGTCGTGAACGTGTTGCTGAATGAACGACACCGTCAGCCTGTTGGCTAACTGTCAGGAGTTTACCAACTCGCTCGTTACCTATTAGAGATCAGAACAAATGAGAGTCAGACACAAGAGCTTTTCTTTGTACAAAGGGCACCCTGCTACTGCAACATCCAAGCCACAGAGAGCAGAGACGCGCAGAGCAGTTCCTTGTTCCTTTATTTATACACAGAGGTGGTTACATCTGGGTGTGAGTATATTCAGAGACAGGGGCGGTCCCTGTCTCTGGGAGTGAATACAATGTGTGAGAAGCTAAGCTGGGTGAGGTTATAAGTCTGAATATGAGTTATAAGTACACAATACTCTAAGCTGAGTACACTATATGCATGTGACATTTATTTACCTCCTAACACTAACACCGCGTGCAGATGGACCAGAACCTGTTGGTGACTGCTCTGTTGGCTCAGAGTCTCACAGTGAATCGTGTTTTTTAAATTGCAGATTGAGATTTTGTCTGTACGAACACTGAACCTGTCCACGGACAGGACGAGGCGACTGATGGACAAACTGTTTGAATCAGCCTCTTCCTGTTCGACGTGTCTCTCTCTCTCAGCCTCTCGTCTCTCGCTCCGTGATCAGAATAGAAAAGAGTCGTCAGCTGTTCTCGACATCTCCGCGCTGCAGAGTTTCCTGAAACGTAACGCCAGCCTGTCTGTCTCTGGATTTATTGATCAGCTTAAAAACAGCTCTGACGTCCTGCAGCAGGTCCAAGCAGGGACAGACTCCTCCTCAGACCACGCTGGTCACATGATGTAACACAGAATGACACAACATGGGCTCATTGAGTGTTTGAACCATTTATTATTATTATTATTATTATTATTATTATTATTATTATTATTATTATTGTTGTTGTTGTTGTTGTTCACTTGAGAAGTCCAGTGGTGAAGTTCCAAAATGCAACCAACTGAACACCCCTTGCCTCACCCTCTCATTTTCAAAGTGTCTGTGAAACTGACATAAAATCAGTTTTTGGCCGACCCAGATCAGAACTAACAGACACAAAGCTCCTTTGTGCTAGCTGCTCATGTTTTATGTATTTATTGGTTGTTAATTGTTCGTATCTGTGTTATTGATGATTTTTGTCTCTTCCATGGAGGCCGCCGTGTTCAAACACTGTTTCTACAGTAGCCCAGAGTAGACACGAGACAGACCTCGTCCCTCTCTGTCCTCACAGTCTCAGTGAAAAATGTGACTTTAATAGATTTCTGTTTAATTCATGGACCGATGATCCGCCACTTACTGTACGGCCTGCCGTGTGTTCCCCGGCTTTTTCCACAGTGACTCATGCTTCACAGAGCCGGGGCTACGTTTTAATGAGCGCGGACCACAAGGTGAGAAAAACAACGAGTTATCAGGCAGCAGGCTGAAGAGAAGTTGGAACGCCTCCTCGTTTTATTCCGTGTTTGTGTTTCTTCCTGCGATTGTCTGTCTGTGTGTTTTTGTCTTTTTTCTTTTTTTTTTGACTGTTTGGCCGTCGGCCTCGCTCTGCATGGGAGAGGAGACAAATGGTGGGTGACACAGCAGGCTGGGGGCAGACGCTATGGCCCAATTATCTGTCTGTTCACTCCCTCCCTCTGCCATTTCTCCCAAATCTGTCTCCCTGAGCTCGAACCTCCTCTGTGTTTTTCTGTCCTGTAAATCTCCCCCTTCCTCCCTCCCTCCCTCCCATCATCCATCTATCTCTCACTTAGCCTAATGAATATTTCACATAGAAATACTATTTATAGACGTGGCATCGTCCCTCCGCTCCATCCGTCAGGCTCAGATTTCTCATCTGCACGTTCCGTTCAGTCATTATCAGATTGAGGTTGAGTTTCGTGTCACTTTCAATTATCATCAATTCTGAGATGAAAGACGTTTTTCTTTGCATCGCTCATGTGAGACGGAGCGTTCGCTCTAATTTGTTTCATCATGGATCAACTTTTATTAATGTTTTTGTCACAGAGGAGAGATGATTTGACTTGATGGAGGCCGCTTGAACGCAGCTCTGTTTTTATTCCACCATGAAGACTCCGCGATACCAACAGCCCAGCGTGTGACACAAGCTAACGTTAGCTTACCAGTGCCACTACAAACAACACAGAGTCCAAAACCAAGCTAACATTACTGCAACATATTGTAGCTTCAGCTGGCTAACGTTAGCTTGCTTGCTATCAAAATCCATCAAAATGACGTCCGCTAATTGATGCAGACTTCCTGTTTGCTCCTGTTATCTCTAACAAAACACTATGAGGGGAAACGTTATTTATAGCTTATCAAGCCAGCAGCTAACGTGACCCGTGATACTAAATTATAGTGTCAAGCTCCGGTTCTGGCATGACACCGGGTCTGTTAACCTGTTCTTCTTCCCGGTGGTCCAAATCTCCTGTGGTACGAACACTGACACTCCCCCGGTGCTCTGAGCTCACAGCCCGGCTAACAAACGGAGCTAACATGAGCTAACAGCAGCTACAGTTGTCAGCAGTTTACATGAAATATGATCCAGTCTCACCAGAATCAGTGAAATAGTTGGTGTGTGTGTGTGTGTGACTTTACGTTGTCTGTTGGTTAGCTGTGAGTGTGCGTGACGACACTGTGTGTGTGTGTGAGATGCCGTGAGCTTCGTTAACCCATCACAGCTTAACAGATGTGTGTGTGTGTGTGTGTGTGTGTGTTTGTTCTCAGTAACAAAGACAGAATTGGACCTTGGAGACGTCGCTGATGAAATCAGATGAAACTGCAGCAGATTTCATGTTTTCGTGACGCAGAACAAAAGATAAATAAATATTAGCTTTCTTTTTTTTTCACGCGGCGCTGCAGTCTTTTTTTTTTTTTTCTTTCTGAGTCCCGAATGTGTCTTTAAGGCTGTTTTCACAGGCTAATATCAACAGTGAGCTGATGCAAGCTTTAACAGATTTAAGCACATTTAAACACGCCGAGGCTTTAAAGGATGTTTGACGTGTTTAATGTGTGACTGCATGAGACGAAGCTCGGCACGACCCAGCGTGGAAGCTGAGCGACGTGGACGAGGCTAAAAACTGTGAGTGCGCGCCATGTTTAGAATATTTTCTCAGCTTTGCCTGTCTGACGGGAATCTGAAGAGTTTATATCGATCTGCGCTCTCGAACTTTACCCCGGAGAAGAAGATGGGAGTTGATGATCTGCTGTAGGAAACACCGGGCCGCTTCCTGAAGATCTCATCCTGGTCTCAGACAAAGAGGAGCTGGCTCCCTGCGTGTCGGCCCACCAGGGTGGTGACCAACTAACGAACGAGCTCCTCTGTCCACCTGCAGCAGCCCATGATAAATTCAGACCTCTAACGCTGACTAGACCCGGGCGTCCCTCTCTACCTTCACAGACCTCCTGAAGACCTCCAGCTCTTCAGGAGAGGGCCTCCTCTACTGGACATGATAAATCTAACACTAAACGTTTCCTCGTCGCTCTTTACCATGATTGATTTATTAGAAGAAGAATACACCAACAGTGTCATCTTAAGCAGGCCTCCATATTGTTTTGGTCTTGAATGCAACAACTCTGCTTCACGAGTCTGACGTCATCTTCACGGATCTGTTTGTGTCCTCGCTCTGCAGTGTGTGTGCATGTTACTGTACATATATCCTGTTACGGAGGCTTTTACCTATAATACATTTGAACACACACGTGTGTGTGCGTGGAGGTGTGTTTGCCCTGCAGGCCATCGTGGCAGACAGCGCCCCATTGAAATACTATAACAGGCTGCTAATGGGCCTCACAGAGCTGAACAAACCAGAGGTCAGCAGGCCGGCGCTGAAAGCTTTCTCTGACGTGGCTGTTCTGCTCAGTGGAAACTGGAATGTTGCTGAGAAATGGACCACTACCTTCACGTGGGAGGCATTTCTACCTGTCAGCAGGTCGACTGGACGCACATTTAGAGAGCTGACTCCAAAGTCAGTCCCAGATTTACTCATCAGCGGCTTCACGCTCGCTCACGCTCTCCAAACGGAGCTAACAGCAGCTAACAAACTGAGCTAACATGAGCTAACAGCAGCTAACAAACGGAGCTAACAGCAGCTAACAAACTGAGCTAACATAAGCTAACAGCAGCTAACAAACGGAGCTAACAGCAGCTAACAAACTGAGCTAACATAAGCTAACAGCAGCTAACAAATGGAGCTAAGAGCAGCTAACAAACTGAGCTACCAAGAGCTAACAGCAGCTAACAAATGGAGCTAACAGCAGCTAACAAACGGAGCTAAGAGCAGCTAACAAACGGAGCTAACATGAGCTAACAGCAGCTAACAAATGGAGCTAACAGCAGCTAACAAACTGAGCTAACTTCTTCTCTAACATCCGAGAATGATGTTTGCTTTTTCGACGTACATAAATTTAACATAAACTAATTAACTGTGCGGCTAAGCATGCTGAAGCAGGATGTGAGAGCACGTCAGCATCAGTCAAAGTGTTTCCTTCATTTTCCAAACCAACGGGTCAGAATTAGCCCGGTAAACGTCAGCAGCATCCGTCCTGTTCCCCTCCACCGCGGCCGGCTCGTGTGTCGCAGCAAGCGGCAGCAGTCGGAGTTACTGCGTTGCCGTGCGTGTTAAGGAGAGCGTGAATGAGTGCGGGGTCAGAATTAACATAAATTATAAACCTCATATTTAAATATTTTATCACTGTGCGCTTCGTTCTTCACGCCGTGCTCACTCCATCTTTACTCCCTCCTCCTCCCATCACCCCCTTCTTCCTCTCTAATTCCAGCTGATGGACGTTTGCATTGACCTGATTAGGCCCGGCCTATCTGGCAGTGAAGGCTGTAAAGTGTGTGTGTGTGTGTGTGTGTGTGTGTGTTTATCTGTACTCTACATGTGATGTGCATGTCGTCCTCATGTCTGTAGTTCCAAAGACAGGCGCTGACTCTGAATGTCGACCAGGATCCTGCTCGACCAGCACGCGGTGCAGATGATGTTTCCCTGTGGATCAATGAAGACACCTCATTCACGCTGATGTGATTACACACACACACACACACACACTGTTTCTGGGCTTGCGTGACAGTGTGCAGTGTGTTCAACCTCTCTGTGTTCATTCAGTCGACAGGCGGGCGTGCTGCCTCGCTGCAGGACGGAGGCTGCATGCTGCATTTGTTGTTGTAGCTCTGCTTAACTCCTGTGTGTGTGTGTGTGTGTGTGTGTCTGTGTGTGTGTGTCTATTAGAGACCGGCATTTAAAGTACTTTCCAATGCGAGTACTCTCCTTGAATGATACTGAAGTACTCGTGCACAGACAATCGTGAGGACCTTTGTGTGACACATTTAAACGTTGCTTCAGTATTTCCAGTCCTTGGTGTCTGTGACCGTGTCCAGCGTGCTGCAGATCGGCCCTCGGGTTCACTGCAGATCCTCAGACGTCTTCTCCACCTGTAGTCTGCTGTGATTGGAGCTTGTCGGCTCGAAGAAGCCTCCACCTTCCCGCCGCCCCTGGTGGCGTCGCAGCTACGCTCGCTGACGCCTGCAGACTCTCTGCTGTCGATGCTGCAGAGCTCGTGGACGCACTCAGTCTGCTGTGTCTTCTTTACATCGCCCAATATGTAGCGTTGAAGTGTGTGTGTGTGTGTGTGTGTGTGTGTGTGTGTGTGTGTGTGATTGAGTCACTGACAGCAGTTTAGAGCAGATGGTTACCGTGGAGATGACTCAATCATCTCTGTAACTTCTTAAGAGCTGAACGTCATAAGTGGGATTACAGTGTGTGTGTGTGTGTGTGTGTGTGTGTGTGTGTGGCTCTTCAAGTCTGTTAAAACCAAATAGTCCGACTTGTTTGTTACACAGAACCATCTGGAAAACTGTTTGTGGCTCTCAGTAATGACTCAGCACATATCAGGGCTGAACCAATCGGATCACTGAACCGTAAAATCCGTCAGAGCCAATCAGAAGACTGGAAACACCTTCAGCGCCGTCCTCCACCCTGATGCTAGCAGCAGCGACGCTAACCTCTGTAAATATCAGTCATGTACTGTTTGTGTATTTCACAGTAGTACACTGTGTATTCAGTCAGAAACTGCAGTAATTATAGAGTTACTGTAGAGTTACTGCTCACTGTGTGTTGACCTCACACAGTGAGTCTCGGACTTCAGGAGCTGTAGCTGATCCTGCTGGTGTGTTTATCATCAGCCCTTCCTGTCTCAAGTCTGTACGGCTGAGCGGACTGCAGAGAGGCTCCGACATCAGCGTCAGTGTGGACTGTCCTAACATGTCCTTCAGTGTTTGAGGAGACCTGTGGACAGACTGGAGGACGAAGCTGAGCGCTCTGGAGAAGCTGCAGCTGGATTATCAGGTGGCTGTCGGTTAACGAAGCAGCAGACGTGCAGGGCTTCATCGTGGTGCCGGTCAGACTGCCATCAGGCCGGAGAGGACGTTTAAAGGACTCCAAACATCTCCACATTGATTTTAGAGTTAGGTTGGAGCATCAGGAGTGTAATGGCTCTGAGGGCGGGTGGAGCAGCTCATTAAAGGCCGATATGGAGCGCAGACATCATAAAGAACAGTAAATCACCGAGCTCCAGAGCCCGGCCTCTGCTGGAAGCAGCGTCTTCCTGGATGAGTGTCGGAGGCCGCGTTCCCGACTGTTAGCTGACTCAACTGTGACCGCTAAGCCGGCGGCTCGCGATCGATGAGACGTGCAACTGGACACCCGCCCGCTGCCATGAGAAGCCACGACGCTGCAGCTGCTGCTGGTGGTTAGAAGGACGAATGAAAGGTGACATCAGAGAGCTGAGCCGACTGTTTCTGCAGCATGACAACACATTATTAAACCTGTAACCTGCAGCCGTCCGGCATGTGCAGCTGAGGGTACACGAAGGTGTCACTGCTTCCACTGTGCGGCTCTCTGCAGGACGACCAAGGAAAACTGAAACATTCAAATAAAACTGAGTCTCTGAGACTTTGTACAGCAGATGAATACTCTGATGTTTCCTGTCAGAGTGAGCAGACTGCAGATTGTTTGTCTGACGTGACATCACTGGGCGAGGCGAGCTCTCGCTGACGGTCTGTAATTAGTGGACTGAGCTTCGTTCACTGTTTCTAACGGCCAGTCGGGGGCAGCACCTCTGAGTCAGACAGAGCAATGAGGCTGACACTCAGCTGGTTTATTAGAAGAAGAATACATCAACATCATGGTAAAGAGCGACAAGGACACGTTAGTGTTAGATGTGTCATGTCCAGGTGTTGGTAGTGTTGCAGAGGAGGTCCTCTCTGAAGAGCTGGAGGTCTGCAGGAGCTCTGTGAAGGTAGAGAGGGAAGTTCCACCAACGCGGAACAGACGAGAACAGTCTGGATCGTCCGGGCTGACGTGACGAGTACTCTGCTGACGGCTAACTCTGTTTGGACCACAGATAGTTTGGAGGAGAAGAGGAAGGTTTACAGGCCCGGTGCACGGAGGAGGAGCCGGTGTCGTGCTAGAACAGGAGCCGGGCATGCTCTTAGTGGTTGGTGAGAGCTTGGTGAAATAAAAGGCTGAAAGACAGACGCCGAGCTGGCTGACTGCTGCTGGACTAGTCAGTAAGATTAGCTGCTGCTGCTGAACTGGCTGATGATTGGCTGTTAGCAAAGTAATGTAATCAGAGTAAATACTCGAGTACAGCTGGACACAGTTACACAGTGAATCTCTGCAGTGTTGCTTTGACAAGTAATTAGTTAATTAGGGCGTGACATCAGCTCGGAGCTGACTGGCACAGCAGAGCTGCTTCATCACACCGGGCCAAGATGTCAGGCCGGCTTTGGCACCTGGGGATGCCCTGCACACACACACACACACACACACACACACACACACACACACACACACACACACACACACACACACACACACTCATGAAGTGGATGGCAGATGAAGCTTGGCAGTGCCAGCAGCTCGTCTCGCTCTCTGCGGTGCAGAGCGGGTGTTTCCTCGTGGCAGTCACTCCTCTGACCTGCAGCGACGCTCGTTAACGTGTTAATTGACGTGTGCTATCACAGACGAGCTGCCCGGACTGGACGGCTTCAGACAGCCGGTCAGTAACTGTTAAACTACGGTCAGAGCGTTGTCTGCTGAAGGACTGTGTCTGACAGCCGAGCAGCTCCTCGAGTGTCGTGATGAAAACGTTCATCAGGAAACAGAAGGCCGGCACGCTCAGATCGTTTGCACAGTTAAAGCGTCCGCAGGTTTTAGAGGGAGCGACCCGGGCGGAGTTCACCGAAGAGTCGGCTTGCAGGATTGAGCAGATCGTGGTGACTTCACCACATAAACTGAAGAATCAAAGATTTCTATATTTATTTATAGATTTATAGATTTTTCTTGTTTTCTTGTTTTCTTGTTATTAGAATACATAAATCGAGTTAAAGACTGTTCATCTCTCTCTGCTGCAGTCTGTCAGTTACTGATGAAGATGTCAGAGATGGGTCTGTGCAGTCACAGTCACTGTCAGTACACACACACACACACACACACACACACACACACACACACACACACACACACACACAGTGCTGCAGTGATTAGTGTGTTTTTAAGCCTGTATAATGGAAGCTTAGCCCACTGCTCCACTTTCAGGGCAGGAACAGCGAGCTCACCATCTGGACACTCTACACTCTTAATGCTGGTACACACACACACACACACACACACACACATACACACACACACAGGCTGCAACAACAAAGTGACAGCCAGAGATCTTTCTGCTCACAAACTCGGAGGATGAAGGGAAGTTTACTGGCACAGACACACGAGATGGTCGCTGAGTGTAACACACATTATCAGACTCATACACACTTAATGTAGCTCACACTCACACACACACACACACACACACACACACACACACACACACACACACACACACACACACACTATACAGCACTTATCACAGAAGGTTTTCAGCCTGACAGAACATCAGGCGCTCGCTGTTACTGCAGAAGCATGGACACGTGTTTACTTATGCATGGCTGCACCTACACACACACACACACACACACACACACACACACACATATATGCTAACACACCAAGATGTACCAACAAACATCTGGCTGATCTGCCTGTCCCACATTATTATAGGATTGGGTGTGTTTGTGTGTTTGTGCGCTTGGGGGAGGGTCAAGTGTGTGTGTGTGTGTGTGTGTGTGTGCCATAGGTTTGTATTTATGTACACACACACACACACACAGCACAGCGGTGGCAGATGTGAGGTGACAAGCCGATGACCTTAGTAACACCTCCACGGGTGGAGTTTGTGTGTGTGTGTGTGTGTGTGTTCAGAGGCTACTTTAAAGTCGAGCTCTGCAAGCTGCTCGTGACTTCACACAGGAAGAAGCCGAACTGCAGCAGAGGAGGACAGGAGACACTCAGGAAAATCATTTTATACATATATAATTCATATAAATATATAAGATAATTATACATATATAATCAATATAAATATATAAGAAGAGGTTTTGGCTTCAGTGCCGCAGAGGTTGTTGCTTAGTTGTCAACATGTTTGTTTTAGTCAGTTAGCTTGTTGTTAGCCTGTTGTTAGCCTGTTGTTAGCTTGTTGTTAGCTTGTTGTTAGCCTGTTGTTAGCTTGTTGTTAGCCTGTTGTTAGCCTGTTGTTAGCTTGTTGTTAGCCTGTTGGTAGCCTGTTGTTAGCTTGTTGTTAGCCTGTTGTTAGCTTGTTGTTAGCCTGTTGTTAGCTTGTTGTTATGGAGACTTCTTAAACTGTCTTAGCAGTTCTTTTTTGATCTGCTGGATCGGACTCTGTTGATAAGAAACACACCGAGCGTTCACAGAGCTGCAGCCCTGTGCTGCTTCTCTTTCCTCTGTCATCTTTCAGTGCTAACAAATGTGTGCGCCGCCTTGTCGCGGCAGCAGCAGCAGCAGCAGCACAGATAACCTTCAGCAGGAAAGCTCTGTGTGTCCTTCCTGCTGTTTGTTTCAGCCGCTGACAGATGTCGCGGATGCAACCCCGACCGCTCGCTCTGTTGTTCGCTTCGCCGTTTGGATGTCTGAGCTGAGTTTGCACGGGGAAGTTCCCATCATGCATCCAGCCTCCGCCCGTCTGTCTCTGCTCCATGCTGGGATGAATACCTCGTCTCAGGTCCTGCAGTATGCTGAAGATAGTTCTACTTTTTCATACTTTGATAAAACCCTGCTGCTCTTTGGCTGCCGGGGAAAAACTGAATAAATAAATAAAAATCAATATTAGCTCTGCTTTTAGCTGCCAGGCGCTACGTGTGAGGACGTGTTCATCTTCACAGAAATATTACAGAGCAGGCCGACAGCAGCGGCGGTGTGATGTGAGGCGAGCTGGAGTTGAACATGAAGGCCGAGGTCCGGCCGCAGCTCTGAAGGAGGCAGATCACACAGCACCAACTATTTCACTGATTCTGGTGAAACTGGATCAGATTTTATGGAGAAAATGTTTCCTGGTTTTCCCTCTGATGTCCTCCGGCTGCTCCGCCTCAACTCTCTGTGATTTACAGAGTTTATGATGGACAGTGAAGTAAACTGCTGACAGCTGGAGCTGCTGTTAGCTCATGTTAGCTCAGTCTGTTAACTGCTGTTAGCTCATGTTAGCTCAGTCTGTTAGCTGCTGTTAGCTCATGTTAGCTCAGTCTGTTAGCTGCTGTTAGCTCATGTTAGCTCAGTCTGTTAGCTGCTGTTAGCTCATGCTGCTGTGTCTGCTGTTGGCGACCTGGTTGATGTTCGGCTGTTCGCTAGTTTTCTGACCAGAGGTAATGTAATCAGAGTAAATACTCGAGTAGAGCTGGACACAGTCACCCAGTGGGATCCCTCGTGTCATTTGAACAGCACCTGCTGCCCCGCTGTGCGGTCACAGCGATGTGTCGCTCCGCTCAGACGTGGCAGAGTCTGTAAGCTCTTCGAGCAGCTCCCCACTGATCCAAACCCATTTCAGCTCTTTGTACTCATGAGCGGTCTCGGTATGCGGCTCTGCGCCGGCTACGTCCCGTGTCTGTCTGAGCTCGCGGGCGTATGCACAGCTGTAACTCCCGCTGCTCGCCGCCGTTTTGGTGCCAATTACATTTGTGTGTAGCCGGGTGGGCCTGCTGTGCAGAACACTGTGTCACCCCCACGATGCTCCTCAGTTCTGATTCAATTAGTTTCTCTCTGCTTCTAATTTCTTCTCTTTGCTCTTTTATTTCTTCTCTCTCCTCAGCATGTGTTTTATTCTCAGATGTTCTTGACAGCAGATTCAAACGGGGAGTCAACTTCAGTTTACTGTATTACTTCTGCACTCTCACATGTGGGCTCTCCACATTCTGCTGCTGTTAGCTGCTGTTAGCTGCTGTTAGCTCACATCATCAAGCATCACTGTCATCAGACACCTGTCCAGGTATTTGATGTGTTGTATCTTAAGCACACCTGATGAGTCGTTAGTTCAGGTGTGTGATTCTGTTCAGAGGCAGATTAAAAGCAGCAACAAAGAGAAGAAAACACTCTGAGTCGACATGAAATGAGGACATGAGCGGTCTTCCTCCTCTCCTCTGTCCTCCCTCTTCATCTGCAGCAGCATTAATGTTGTGTTAATTAATAAATGTGTCGGATAATCGTCGCTAACCGGCTCGAAGGCGCAGAGGCGACAGGAGAGCGAGCGGCTGGTTTCATGTCCACGTCACAAAAGGGCCGTGTTTGTTTGTCTCGCGGGACAAAGGAGGAGCTGCACACGGAGAGACGCTTCACATGCACATTCCTCTGCAACCACACACACACACACACACACACACACACACACACATACATTATTGTGCATCCATCCATAGGAGCACACGAGCACGTATGTAAATCTGCAGAGAGAGAACCCGCTGAACTCTGTCAGCCAGCACAGCTGAGGAGAAGCTCCTCCATTCATCCTCATTTCATTTCCTCGCCTCCTCCTCCTCCTCCTCCTCCTCCTCCTCTCCATCCTTTCAGGCTGATGGCACGGTTTGGCCTGAGGTCATTGACAGTTTGGAATCTCAAAGTTTATCTGACAAACAGACGTTAGCCTCAGTCAGCTGCTGAGAAACAATGCCTTGTGCTTTAGCAGGTGATGGTTGTAGTGTCCAGTCTGGTTTACTTGCCAGGTTTGAGGTATGAAGAGAAAGATGGAGTGCAAAGATGGAGACTCTGTGAGAGGGGCAGATCAACTTACTGACCTGGATAAACTGACAGAGCGTCGACGTGTAGAGCTCACAGAGAAATGAAATGAAGATCACACTCGACTCCCGACGGGCAGGAAGCAAAGAGAGAAACACGAGAGCTCGAGATGAGAAGAACGTGAGCGCTGAGCCGAGTTTGAAGGCGTCGGTGCGATGCACGATGAATTAACGCTGAAAATAAAACGTGTTGCTCGTTAATCGTCCGTTAGCTCGTCGAGAACGTCGACAAACTTTCCTGACGGTTATCAGGTGAAGCTGAGTGTGTCGGCCTGGACAGTGTGATGGGGTGGAGGCCACACACACACACACACACACACACACACACACACACAGCCTGCTGTTGCCTCCACCTGCCAGTTAGCTTCAGTGAACGTCATTTTAATCTGTGGAGTCGGTTGGAGCACAGTGAGCTGGTGGTCGGACGGGTGGAGTTACTTCTGTTCTGTCCGTCAGTATTTCTTCTCGTTAATCCGGATTAATCCGGGTAATCCGGCTTCTTTTGTCTGCTGACGCACCATCAGCAGGCCTCGTGTGTGACTTCAAACAAATCAATTACTGCAGGACGAGGCGGCCGAGCGCTCGTCTGCACGCCGCGCCACTAACAACACAACGAGCGTCCATGTTCTTTCTTTGTTTAATGTGTGTGTGTGAACGTACAGCACACTGCGAGTCAACGGTGAAAGGACGGAACAAAGACGTCCAACAAAAAACGTCCTGACTGTCAGTCAGTGAATCTTCAGTGAACGTCTTCGTCTCTTCGTTTGTTGTCTCTGCACAGGAAGGAAGGAAAGCTGGATCAAACCTGATCTGGCCAGACTCCATCACCTCCATCATCTTCATCACCTCCATCACCTCCATCACCTTTATCACCTCCATCATCTTCATCACCTCCATCACCTCCATCATCTTCATCATCTTCAGCCATGAATTCATGGAGCCACGTGGCTTCTAAACTTCCTGAGAAGTGAAGAACTGAACGTGAACGCAGCAGATATGTGTCAGTACTTCAGAGTACTTCAGAGTACTTCAGAGTACTTCAGTACTTCAGTCGAGGCTCTCTATAATTACGACAGTCGTCCATGTAGTAACGTGGTTACTGTGAAAGTCGCAGTAACTCCAGAAGTACTGTAGTTTCTGCCTGAATACACAGTGTACTACATTCACTGGGCACAAACAGTACATGACCTCGCAGTACTACGTCACTTTATATAGTATCCTCAGTGTTTTTATCGTATTTGTAAAGTACTGCAGTACACTGTAACACACAGTTGGTCCATCCTTATGTCACAGACGAGGCTCCGCTCAGTACCAGCTCTCCGCATGGAGCTCCATGTTTGCTGGCGTCCCGAGGCCTCGTGCACTAATGCACTTATGCAGCTGCAGCGGCTGGACTCATCCACCTCTGCGTGTTTGTGTCCTCCATCTCTGTGCAGACATCGGAGAGAGACGGATGGAGACTTCACACAGAGAAGGTGGAGGTCTCCGAGACAATAAATCTAACTGTATTGCTTTTCCTCCCACGGAGACGCCTCGGGTCGGTCCTCCTGCTGCTGGGCCGGGCTTACGTAACAGAGGGCTCACTCTGACCCAAATGGGAAAGACAAAGCCTGCAGCCGCTCTGCCTGGGTTACAGTACTGACAGATTTAGAAGCTGATGAATGATTCCATACAACACAGAGGAGTGAAGACAGATTATCAGACGTTTGGTGGCTGAACCTGCAGTTTCTTCAGCAGTCACATGACACGTTTCTGCAGCTGTTTGAGGATCTTCGCTGTCCGTTAATGACACGACAGCTCCGGGAGCAGAAGAAGAATCAGCCTCTGCTTCAGCGAGCGGCTCCGTCTTCCTCACGAGGAGAGCGCCGCTCTCGTTTATCTCGGAGATCCTGAAATTTCAGCCACTTAACACGAAGCGCCGCCCTCAGCACAGAGCATGTATCGAACATCACGGCGTGCAGCCATTAGAGAGGAGATGCTTACTTAACGATAATGCGATACTCTTATTGATCCCTCTGTCCTTCCACATGCAGGTCAGAGGTCGCCGTCGCTATGAAGCTTATTTTTTTAAAAATGGACTGTCTGCAGGCTTCATGTTTACCACACAAGAAGAGCTCGAGTTACCCGGAGCCACCTGACTGCGCCAGTATGAAGAACAAACGCACCCAAAACATCACGACGTTGCAATAATTCAGTAACTGCAGCCGCCTTTTGTTTGCTGAGATCAGCCCTGTGTGCCGTGTTCAGTCCGTCTGTCAGGCTGCTGAGAGGATGTTCCCCAAACTAACCTGAACATGGCCACACTGCGTCATTCATGCATGCAGGCATTTATCATCATGTGCTGAATTGCTGTTGTATTCTTTAATTAAATGCGTGTACATTTATGCTAAACGCTGAAGGAGCTCGCGGTGCTTTAAGAGCGCGCAGGCTTCCTCATGAGCTGTGTTAAAGTCAGCTGCTGCTCATTGAGACGTTCAAAAGCTTCAACCTGAAGAAAACAGCATCTGTGCATCAGCAGGAGAACAACAGTGTGCAACCAGAGAGAGACTTCCACAGGCTGCACTGAGTGCTCGGCTCGGCTCGCGCAGAGGAGAACGTCCTGTGAGCTGAAGCATGCTGCATGAACCTCCGTGTGTCCTTCAGCCTCTGCACAGACGTGACAGCTCTGCGTGCAGGTCTGATGTCTTCAGCCGCACGTTCACAAACATGATAACTTAAAAACACATCAGACTCACACCGACCCCGTGCAGGAGAAAATCTAATTAGACATTACACACCTTTCTGCATAAATTTGAATATTAATGAGGAGCACTTCCTCTAACCTTTAAATACTCAGACACACAGAGGTCACCGAATCATATCAGTGTTTTCTCTGGAAAACACACCTGATGTCTGTCATCCATCTTCCTTCCTCCTCATCTTTCCTTACCTCCTCTCTCCTAAGGCCTTTGACATGCCTCTCTGCTGTAATATTAGTGTGAGTGTGACCTTTCAGTCTTATCACAGGTGTGTGTCTCCACCCTCGGTATGATCCGTGATCAGTTCGAGAGCGGTTTGGTTTGTCTGGTTTCCTTTCTGTGCGCTGTAACTGTCAGCTGTGAATCCACAGTAATGTACCGTAAACCAGTTCACGGAGTTGTAATCATAATCAGTACAATCACTGATTAGGAT
The DNA here is from genome assembly GCA_014281875.1 of Nibea albiflora. NCBI lineage: Eukaryota > Metazoa > Chordata > Actinopteri > Sciaenidae > Nibea > Nibea albiflora. The sequence continues at coordinate 37,000 of JABGLX010000363.1, forward strand.
TCAGCTGATCTTTAAATCAGTTCTTACTGTAAAGGTTCAGTTTGTAACATTTAAAAAACTGTTTGTGTATTAACATGAAAATAAGAATCATCGTGTTTATTTAACCTCAGCAGCCACCGTAGTTTCTCCTGTTTGAGGCGAGTGTGATTCAGTTAGTTAGTCTGCAACTTCACCACTAGGTGTCACTGAATCCTGCACAGCTTGAAATCCTGATTAAACACTAACATTAATCAGCAGGATTCAGGTTCCCATCGTGAGGGGTGTTTGTGAATTTAGATATTTTCAGTCAGAGACATGAAACTGTGCTAACTCTGCGTCCTCGAGCCTGACGCAGTCTCTGAATCTTCGATATCAGCGTGCGGGATCTTCATCCGCTCGTCCTCTCGGTGTCAGCCGCTCTCCCTGCTCCTCTTCTTCTCTTTCAGGTGTAAGATATGTTTCATTCATCCTTCATTCCTCCAGTGTAGCCTTCACTTCCCCCCTCATCCCTTCCTCGTTTCTCTCCGGTGTCATCGCTTTATCAATTCTCCCTCGCTCGTCCTCCCTCAATCTCATTTTCTCTGTCTGGATAAATGGGCTGTCCGATGAGCTCTGTGCCGGGCCAGAACTGAAGAATTCAACCTCCAACTTTTATTTCCCAGAGCGGCCTTTGTGTAACGGTACTGCCCGGCTCACTCTCTGTCTGTCTGTCTCTCTCTCTGTCTGTCTGTCTCTCTCTCTCTCTCTCTCTCTCTCTGTCTGTCTGTCTCTCTGTCTCTCTCTCATCTTTTTTTAGCCGACATATTTCATCAGCGTTGTTCCTTCCAGCAGAGTGTGTGTGAATTGGGATTGACCTCGTGCTCTCCGGTCTTTGTCTGGCAGAGAGATTATGAAGCCATTTCATATTTCAATTTCACTCATCAAATCCCCCTCGCTCTCACACACACACACACACACACACACACACACACACACACACACACACACACACACACACACACTCTGCAGGCTGACCTCACATCAGCACACTGAACTGATAAAAACACAAAGATCAGAATTGATTCTCGACGTGCTGAAACACAGATTCGTTCCTGATTCGTCAGAGTGATACAGATACACGAGCAGACGTTTATGTTGGATTATTTACATGTTTTATCTTATTTCTTATTTAATATTTCATTTCAACTATCGAGGTTATCGATATCAGCACATGATGGTTACCTGTGTTTGTTACGACAGTTTAAACCTCTCTGCTCTCTCGTACTTCAGATATTTTTTATATTCAGATAAGAGTTCATCTGATGAACAGTGACCGTGTTTCTGCAGGACGGCGTGAGAAACGTGTCGCTGCAGATATGAAATATTCAAACTTTTTTTGCCTTCAGTCCTAAACTGCAGCGATGATTTCTCGTCGTGTCTCTGAGGTTTCTGCTTCAGACGTCTGATATGAAATAAACAGAAAGTCATCGATTGCTTGGCGCTCCGTCCTCTCAGCACAGTAATGTATTCTGCCGTTCTCAGCCATGATTTATTTACGTTACTCGCTCGCACTCGTGGTGTTAATATAATGTTTTAATGTAACATGGACAGAGTGATCTCTGGCCTGTGTTTAAGGCTCTGCAGCATCAGGCGGTGAAGGCCGGCCTGTATAATGTGCTGCTAATGTAAACAGGGCAGGACACACTGCTGAGGGCTCAGAGGTCACACATCCTTATGGCCACTAACCTACTTTCAACACACACACACACACACACACACACACACACACACAGATTAACGTGTCTCAGCTTTAGACCTAATGCTGTTATGGGAGGGAGAGATGTAATAAAACTCACTTACAGTCGACGTGTCTTTTCCCGCCTGTAATTTGACACGTGGATGTTAGTTTATTACAGATTTCTCTCGCTGCTCAGGACGCTGTGTTTTCATAAATATATCGAGTGTATTTCCATGTCGGGGTTTAAATTCAAGTGAAACTTTGTTTTCAGTCCATGTTTGAATGTCCTGCAGACGCGGTCGCTTCGCTCGGCTGCAGTTCTGTTCAATGAACGTCTCCATCCACACTGCAGATCTAAGTATAACCGCTGATGTTTGACCCAGTTGTAGTCCGCGTGCTGTCCAGTCCACTGACCCACGGCTCCTTTAACCTCTCTGTAATCCAGCTCTGTCTTACTCACAGGGGTCAGCTGCACAACACAGCTGAAAGTCTGCTCTCAAATATTCAAGCAAGTATTGAAAGTTGTTTCTCTGTCTTAGTCTTTGTATCATCTCCGTTTGTTGAAGTGTTTGGAGCAGGTTTCATCACCTGAATCATTCTTTATTTTGTGACCACAGAATGAGACTTTTACATCTGCAGCTGCCATGTTGAAACACGTTTCTACAGGAGCCCAGAGCAGACAAACAAATGTCAGTAACATTTGATCCTCTGAGGTACCTTCGACTGAAACTCATGGTGATAAATAAAGAAAGTGAAGCTCCCTGATCACAAGCACCATTTCAAGCAAGCAAAGTCTGAGAGTTAAGGAAGTGCTTTGGTATTCTGGGCGTTCCATAAGAGCGCACAGCGAGGTTTATCAATAACAGAACAAGCTAACTAACCAGAGGCGAGCAGACGTCGCGGAGCAGCTCCGTCCTCGATGACACAGAGTTTGTCTTTAAGTAAGGCTGACGCAGCGCTCAGCGGCGGATGGTATGAAGTCGTGTGTCACTGAGGGACGCTCAGAAGAGGCGAGCGCCGCGTGACATGGATCAAAATATCAGAAATCTGAAAAACACAGCTGGTCTGCTTTGACTCGCTCTTTGACTCTGTTCTTCTTCTTCTTTGTGAATTCATTGCTCATGATTTCACAGGAATGATTTATAAACATGTGAAAACTTTAAAGTCTAAAATAATTCTCCTTTGTCACACTGACTAGCTGATTGTGAAGCTTCCTTTCCCTAAAATCTGGTTCATCCTCCTTCTCTCTCCGAACGGGAAGAGCGATGATCTGAAGTCTTCCCTCCTGTTGCAGTTTGACCTCAGCTGCTTGCACTCAGGGCTTTTCCGCTCCTGTGAGCCTGCAGTCAGTCAGCCTCACTGTTAGTTACAGTGAAACTGTGTCGCTACGCTGAAAAATGTCACCAAATCGTACTGTACAACAGGAGGATTCTGCTGGGCTCAGTCCAGCTGGGTTATTATACAAACAGGCTGTGGGCAGGAATGCTTTCACCCCTGGGCGAGGCTTGGCATTTTTGGTGGAGCTGTTCTGGCCGACTGTCTGTTACTGTTAGAGGATTAAAGTTTGGGACATTTGCCCTGCGGTGGCCGGCGTAAGAGGGGGCACATAACAGCAGGGGGTAGTCTGAGTAGTAAGTCCTTTTGTGGCTGCTTATTCTGAATTGTTTGCTCTTATTCGGGGGGTTGTAGCTGTTGACCTCTAGATTATTTGTTGAATGAGGAGCCAGAGGAGGTTTTGAAGGGAAGAGATGAGGCGAGGATGAACGTTTGAGAGGAAGGGAGCGTTGTTTGATCAAACACGACGTTGGCCATCGTTGCAGACTCTTCGTGTGGATGCAGGATTTGATGAGGAGTTCAAATTAGTCACTGTTCAGTTTGAGGAAGTTCACTTGCATCCACGGTTTTATTCCCGTGAGGCAGCTTGTGATGTTTGGTGATGTAGAGCTGCACATCGTCTGCATAACGGAGGACCGAGCACTGTATATGCCTGGAGGACACCCGAGGGCTGTTGTTTACGTGGCTTCACCTTATTTTATTATCTGTATCTTGTTCTATCTTAGCGTCTCTCCATACGGGGTACCTTTCAGCCTAACGTTAATTTATACATATAGAGCTCTCTGTTTTGATCTTGCGGACGTTCAATTAGGTCAATTACTTCAACCAAAACACACACGTCTTCCAGCCTCCTCTTCTTCATCACTCTTCCTCTCTCCGTCCGTCGGTCCTCGCTCAGACCCTGAGAGCAGCTGTACTCTCCGTCATGAGAGACTTTTGACGGAGGGAGCAGGGACGAGCGATGGAGTGCTCTCGGTGAGAGGACATAAAAGCACGGATGACCTTGTCCAAAAGACGGAGGATAAATGTTCTCGATGAAAGCAGCAGATGGTGCTTATTGTCCAACACAGCGTGCTTCTTCTCTCTTCCTCCTTCTTTTGTTCTCACTGTTAAACCTGCAGGTACATTTAACTGTTTTAGTGTGCGTAAACTAATTATGCAACGGTTAGTCAGAGTTACAACTAGCCGCTTTTATGATTATATATTATATTTCCAAATCGAAAACTCCATGGAAATTATAGTTTATGGGAATTAACTGTAAATTGTTGGTAATTTAAACAAACTGTATCATATCCAAACATAAATCTAATTTTTTTTTTGGTCATAAGCTCCAAAGTGTGGTTCAGGTACAGAAATCACCTGTGCAGGTAGGGGGCGTGGCCTCAATAGACCTGCATTCAGCAGTGTGCTATGTGCATGTGATTGATTGAAGTGTACCTGCATGAAATCTGCTTGTTTTCGTCAAAATTATGCTAAAATATATTTTCCCCAACTATATTTAAATTTCCTGTTGTTGTAAATTATCCGTTTAATCCTGTTAATTCTTGAAAATTCCCTGAATTTTGTGTTGTTGTTAACTAATAATTGGATCTTGTTGCATGAAACAAGATCACACACAAGGTCGTGCTGTTACACTGAATATCAGCACGCTGTGACTCAGTGTGCTGATATTCAGTATAACGGCACTCCCTCGTGTGATACTGTTTCAGTTTCCATCGTCTCTTTGCTCTGATTGTCCTCTTATTTGTTGAGTCACTCCCTCGTGTATATTCCCTTTCTCCATTCCTCAGATATCCTCCTTTCATCCTGTTAATTCTCCTCTCTCCTCATGACACATTGTTCCTGATATATCCTCCCTCTCTCTCTCTCTCTCTCTCTCTCATTCCCCTCCATCGCTCACTCTCTCGTCCCGATGGCATCTAATTCCCCAGCGATATTGTCACTGTATATCAAGTTTCATGGGCTTATTGCTCGGGCCTACACACGAGTTCCTCCCCTCCCCTCCCGCCTGTTCATCCTGAAGCCCTTCATCACCCGATCCCTCCGTCCGCTCCTTCTTCCCAGAACGTCTAAATCTCTGGTCCTTCTTCTGGTTTTCAGTCCTGAGCATCCATCAGCTCACTGCAGAGCCCAGGAAACATGTCTCATCTCTATTCAGTCCAGTCCTCCCTCACATCCTTCTGTCTTTAGTTTCTGTTGTATATACTAAAAATTATGAGCACACTGTTTGGCCTTTTCTCTTCCTCACATCGTGCCCCTCCATCCCTCCATCCCTCGCTCCTTCCTCCTGTCTGATGTCTAGTTTCACACTCTTCTCAGGTTCAGACATACTTCCTCCTCTCCCACCTTGTTTCATGGCTCTCCATCGCTCACGTATCGGCCTGTTTTATTTATTAAGAGTCATCTCCATCTCCTCCGAGTCTGCATCCCTCCTTTCCTCCTCTCCTGACATCTGTCCATCTGTCTTCTCTTCTCCTGCCGCCTCATATTTTTTAATCCATCTGCTATTTTCCATCAGAATTTTTGTTGTCCTCAGTCCAGGGACAAACAGAGCAGAGGGTGAATTTGAATCTATCAGAAAATCTGTCTGTCAACTTTTGGATTCTGGTGTTGTGTTTCCATGAGTAACGTGTCGGCCTGCAGTAATCCCAGAGGACGGCAAACAGCCCACTTTATTGTTTATCTATTTCTCCGTCATTGTTTTGTCCCGTTTTCACGGTGACTTATGTCTTTGGGGGGGACTGCAGTGTGTGTGTGTGTGTGTGTGTGTGGTCACATCAGTGTCTTGCCGTGCAGCGAGTGTGAGGTTTTGTGCGTGTGCATGAATTAGTTGTAGTCGGCGGCCTCAGAGCTGCGGCTGTGAACGCTCACATATTAAACACTGATGACGCTCCGATCCAAATCTTCCATGTTGTTTATTCAATCAGCAGGATGAAGAGCTTCGTCTTCAGACTGGGAATATGAAGTGTTTGATAAACTCTGTGTGGAGTGGAATGTTTGCAGAATTTATGTGATTATAGTTGATGAAATTTAGGAAAGTCATTTCTGCACATTAGCTGTGGTTAGCACGCCGTGTCTGAGCTGTTCGAGGCAGCCGGGTGGATAAACGAACAGAGACGCTGCTGAGGACGAGGACGGAGACAAAGAGCAGAGCGCAAAGTCACACAGCTGGAAGACTACATGTCTTCTTCTTCTTCTTCTTCTTCTTCTTCGGGGGTACCTGTGCTTCACATCTCCATCATTACATCTGTGAACCAAGATGGAGGCTCGTGCTGGAGAAGTGCTGAGCGTGGGTGGAGGTTCTCGCTCTGCTCGGCCCTCCAGCCTGAAGTCAACCATGTTTTTTCATGAGCGATCGCTTCAGTCTGTTACAGCGTGAAAAGAGGAAAACACGAGAGATCTGGATCAACACAGACCGATAACTTCTTCACTGTACATGAATGATTTCAGAGCCTGCAGCTGTGTGTGTGTGTGTGTGTGTGTGTGTGTCAGGACCTGGAGCTATTTCTTGCAAAGTCTGTTGTGAATTAGTGAAAGTGGCTGAGCAGATATTGACATCTGTCTGCTGCAGCTGATGCAGTGCAGAGGAGAAGGTGTGCGGAGGACTTCATTAAACGTCAGGACGGTAAATTATTCAGCGCAGTTTAAACACTCGACAGAAACAAACGTGTGAGCTGCAGCGTTTGTCCAGTCAGAGCTCAGCGACCGCAGCTCGGCATGGCAGGTCCACAAGCTTTGTGTCTGATGTGCACGCCGCTGTCTCTCAAAGCCAGTGTGAGGTGGAAGGAACGCATTAAACACTGCAGATGTTAGCACGTCCGGCTAACATCAACACCTCTGACTGGCTCCTTATTAGATTTCCAAACTTCGTTAGCCTCGGTCCTCATCGTGAAGCCTTTTCTCAATAACCATGTTGTTTATTTCTTTCCGTGGATCAGCTGGTGAGGCTGACGCCATCGCGTGTGTACTTGGAAACATCTGGAGACGTCTGAGTCAAAAATAAATCAGGCCTGTGATGATGAATCTGGAAGATCACAACTCAACCGGCCACACGACAGAACACAGCAGAATACGACGTGATTTTGACTGTCAGTTCGTTTATCGATGAGGTTTGAGTCAGCTGATCGAATCAGCTAAAATATATTTTAAAAATCTGTTTCCTGATAATCCCGTCAAAGGAGACGAGACACAGCGTGTTGTTACAGCTGTAAAAATCTAGACAAATAAAACATTCACCTGGATTGAACTCCAATAATCTCACTGATTTCACAGCCAATCCCAGATTTAATAATCTGTCTCTCGTGTTGTTGTTGTTAGATTTAATAAACTCAAAAAGAGGCCTCGTGTCATGATGTCTGATGGAGGCTTCAGTTTCAGAGTATCACCTCGACGTTTGTGCTCACGCTGCAGTTTGATGACCTTCAGACCGGCAGATGAAGCTGTGATTAGAGTTCGCGATGGGAGAGAGTTCAGCACGTCGCAGCTTCACACTGGACTGTCACGTGCTGCTGCCTCCGACGCCGTATGAATAAACTGTGAAATGGCTTCATCTGTGCAGGACATTTGGCCTTCAGTGTGGTTTTACTGACTACAGCTCAGCAGTGACAGAGCAGGAGGTCATCAGGTACCTTCCCCGGACCGCCTGAGAAAACCAGGGCAGGCAAACTGAAAGTAATGCTCCATCCTCTGCTCCAGTAGAGCTCCTTGACGGTCATTAGCTGAAACCCGGCTGCTGTTACATCGCCCAGGTGTGAGCTGCACTCACTTTAGTTTTACGACAGTCTATCTGGACCTCGCTCCCTCCCGGCTGTGCGGTCGACTGATGTTCACACAGAGAAGCAGACGTCATGTGGCGTTACGTCAGAGACGCGGACAGTAAACACACCTGGCCGGTACCTGGACTTTGTGGTTAATTCCCAGCCTCACGTGGCTCACCTGCTGCTGTGAAAGAAGTAACACTGCAGCTGCAG
>JABGLX010000363.1:47500-65221 GCA_014281875.1 Nibea albiflora
CGGAGCAGCAGCGACACGAGCGTTCGAGTCCGTACGCTCGCACGCCATCCATCCGCACTCCAGACTCTGCCTGCCTGTTAAAATGACAAGCTGCATGTCTTAATTAGGGTGAGATCTGTTCGCGGGGCATGATGACACTCACACACACACACACTGAATATCCACCAATTTGCATGCAGTGCGACACACACACACACAGTATCAATAGTTTCTCTTCTGTCACTTTCTACATGCAGATAAACACTGATGACATCAAAACTACGAAATAACGTGAAAAAATCTGTTTTATATTTTAGATTCTTCAAAGTCTGATGGCAGCTGAAGCCCCAAACGTGACCGGCCGTGTCACCGTGTCAGCACGAGCAATATGCAGCCATTCTAGTCCGCGGGCCGGTTCAGGATCGGCTCTCCGCTCGGCTTTTTCCTTTTCTGGTTTAACAAACAGTTTATGGATCTTCTGACCTGTTGTGACTCCATGTGGGAGACAAAAAACAAAAGGTTCAACTGAAAAATGAGAATCATAATAATATTTGTATTATTATTTTGGGGTGTGGCCACGTTCAGAACAGACGTGGTGGAAATCTGACAGAGCAGAATCAGTTTTAACTTCAGTCTACAGATCAGCTCCACAGACTGAGTGCTGAAGCTTGCAGTGTGACCGTGTGACCTCTCAAACTTCCTCTCGTGCTTCATCGTTTTTCTCCTTGTACTTTATCGTCCTCGCTCTGAAGATCCGCACCTTGAACCGGTTCTCTCTCTCTCTCTCGGTCTTCTTCTGGTTCAGCGGCGCTCCGGTTCCCACTCGAGGGATTCCCATTTATTCCCTTTCGTACGCTCACAGCTGGAACACACAGCTAAACGTGCGTGTAATATGTTTCTGAGGCAGCTGCGTGTGTGATGTATAATTCATGGAGCTGAACAAAATGCAGCATAATATGCATTAATCCTGCACAGGCAGAGCCTTTAAGAGGCTTTACGAGCTTTTACTCGCTGCTCGTCACATTTTATATCATCACATCGAAGCTCAAACAGTTAATGTGGCAGAGTACTTCAGAGTACTTCATCTAAGAAGGTACTACCACGAGTGCAGATAGTACTAAAGAGAGCGGACGTCTTCTAACCTCGGTGTACGTTCACAGTTCTTCTGTCTGAAACGCTTCACTGACTGACTGACAGCTGTAAGTCACAGCGACTTCAGGACTCACCTGACTCTTAAACCTGTAGGTGCATGACGGTATTCTGACCTGTGTGGCGACTGCTGCAATGCATTGTGGGATTTGTAGTACGAGCAGTAATAACTTAGAGAGCGTCTTCCTCCAGAACCAGAACTGGGAGCTTGATAGCTGAAAGCTCTGGAAACTTTGAGGAACTTTTGGGAACTTTGAGGAACTTTTGGGAACCCCGTGGTAGCTGCAGAAACGCCGTCATCAGTCTGGAGGCTTCTTTGTATTCGTGTCTGACAGTCTGTCCAAAGCGTGGTGCATTTTAGCTGCTGGTTTGACGCCATGTTGCCACATCAGACAACAGAATGATTTAATTCATGTTGGCATTCATACAGTTTTGTATCAGTGTGTTAATACTCTTCTGTCTCACACCTGCCAAGTGTGTTTTCATCACTCTCTGTCCACGCTGTGTGTGTGTGTGTGTGTGTGATGCTCTGAGGTTGTTTCAGGATTATAAACCTACGGGGGGTCGTCACATCTGTTCCTCACTCCCCCGTCACTCCCCCGACTGTCTGCACCTCTCCGTCAGCCGCCGAGTGAGTCACAAACACACATGAGTCATGTGTCCAAAGGTCACGGTGTTATTTTATTCTGCTGCTGACTCACGTGGAACGATTCACGTCCGGAACGACGAGCGAGGATTTTATTTTATTTTAAAAGCTGACTGATAAATAAAATTCTAAATCTGGTTAAAGTTTCACATGAACTTCGATTATTTCGTGCTCATTAGCTGCAGAGAAGTTCTCTCTCTGCCGTCTGTGTTAATGTATTCGTCTCAGTGGGTCACCGCGCTCGTGCAGATGAATCTAATACGATATAATCATCGCAGCTTTCAGAGTGTGGCTGCTGAAGATCGTCTCACTCCTCTAATTGAGACCCGGTGGACTCTTCTCATGTCCAGGATCCAAAACGCCAAAAGAAATCAGCTCGTTTTTGGATGTTTGTGCAGACGAGTCAAATGTTTGTTGTAACGTAGAAATGAAGTCCCGTGCACGCTCACGGCTCTTTGCTTAAAAGCTTTCTTTACTTTGTACAATCACTTCTTCTTCAATAATTCACAGACGTTCAGTTTGTGTTTTGGTGGAGCTACAATTAAATATTGAAACACACTAAATTGAATTATCCTGTCACACACACACACTCCACATCCATTATATCTTCCTCTTGTGTTCCTCTCTCTCACACACACACACACACACACACACACACACACATAAAGGCCACGGGCTAAGTGTGTGACTGGCCTAACAGATGTGAGTCATTTGTCAGACTATTGACCCGATCCTCCGGATAAACTAAATGCCAATACGAGCCGGACGAGCCATGCTAATCCCTGTGAGTGTGTGTGTGTGTTCACTGTGAGTGTGTGTGTGTTCACTGTGAGTGTGTGTGTGTTCACTGTGAGTGTGTGTTCACTGTGAGTGTGTGTGTGTGTGTTCACTGTGAGTGTGTGTGTATTCACTGTGAGTGTGTGTGTGTGTGTTCACTGTGAGTGTGTGTGTGTTCACTGTGAGTGTGTGTGTGTGTTCACTGTGTGTGTGTTCACTGAGTTTGACTGAACGTTTGTTTCAGGTCGTTGTTACATTAGCAGCTCACCCAGCTCCGGTTCTGGCACGACACACCGGCTCTGCTCCTTGTCAAGCCTGTAAACCTCCTTACTACTACTACTACTACTACTACTACTACTACTACTACTACTATTACTATTACTACTACACGATATGAGCTGATGTCTGTCTGCGAGGTCGCCGTGTTAGAGAGGAAGTGCTGCGTGTTTCTGCTGAATATTGGCTGATACCGACTGGCTGTTGATCTGCGTGTGTGTAGATGAAGAGTCGACTGAGTTTGTCATCTCAGCTCATTTTCTCACACTGAAGTCCGTCTTGGAGGGAAACAGTTTTTAAGGTGAACTCTGTGTGAGCTCTGAGCTCCTCCTCTCACGTCAAAGCTGCGGTTCACATTTCTTTTTCCACATCTGGTCCGAGCCGGACAGACTGAGAACAGACGGAGACTCTGACAGCGGCATCAAACAGACGACAGGCTGACAAGGCCGCTGACGATGACGGAGTGACAGCGATGACAGCCAGTTACAATGAGCGAGCGAGAGAGGGAGGGAGACGTTACTGACACAATCCCAAACGGTGACAGTCCCACACTGAACGGCGTTAATAATGGAGAGAGACAGACGCTGACAGAGACGGAGAGACGGATGATACAGAGACAGATGGTGACAGAGACACGATGGCAGACAGAGACAGATGCAAACCATCCCGCCGCCTTGAGGTGTGAGGTGTGTGTCCTCGCTGCCAGAGCGTCACACTGCAATCAGCTGCTCCACAGTGTGTGTGTGTGTATGTGACACTGACAATACACACCAAGCAGGACTACAGTTACTGAGTTCTGAGGATTTTGCAGTGACAATGTTCTTCAAGCAGACTGTAAACTGAGTAACTGGCAGCTGCTGACAAGTAACTCTCCTGTTACTGCAGTTTGTGAGTGAACACACAGAATGCTGCTGTGAAGCGGTTTGCAGTAACTCACTGTCCGTTTGTTCTCTGTATAAACATGAAGTTGTATGACCGAGGTTCTCGTGGACGGATCCAGGACGGTTTGGTCGGTCGGCATGTTCGTCTGCGCTGGAATGTCTCTTTATTTTGGCGGCTGCAGTGCGAGATGAGCTGAGGTCTGTGGTTGTTTTGTGGGTGCCGTCATGAGCGTTACTCACAGCAGCAGCAGCGGCTGGTACAGCACAGTGTGGATGTGTTCAGTCGGGCTCCGGTGCTGACGTCATGCTGCTGTCACGGGACAGGCGGACAGTGACGAGGGCACGGCGTTTGTGTTTGTGTGGCTTGTAAACTGTGTTACAGAGAAGTTGATTCATTGATCATAAATTCAGAAACCAAACTTCATCTCCTCTCTCTCTCTCTCTGTCTCCTCAGTGATCTGTAACTTCCGGGGCTCGGTGACTCAGGGTTTGGCTCTGGAGGTCGGAGAGACGGTTCAGATCCTGGAAAAATGTGAAGGTAAGACTCCGACCAGATGAACTTCTTCATGAGATGCTGTGTGGGCGACGCTTCACAGACGCTTCACAGAGCACTAACGTCCTTGATCATTGTTACAACAGCGCAAGAACGTCACTGTGAAGATCCTGCAGGCTCAAAGATGGCTGATGTGACGCTTTAAACTGTGCAACACAAAGTCAGAGTCACAGAGGAGGAAACACAACACCCTGTCTACTGTCTACAGTTTAGTTTGTCCATTGTGGGCTCCTGTAGAAACACGGTGGTTCAACATTCGGATGGTTCATTTCTTATTTTCAGATGATTGTCGACTGTTTGCTGCCGTCTAACTCTGACAGACATTTAAAGATTCTTCAGGATTTCTTTTTTCACTTCATTTTTTGTCTTCACAGACACTAAAGTTTTGTTTGTCACCACGTGCAGCATATTTAATGCTGACTGATGTGATGCTAAAAGCAGCCAAACGATGAGGTCATGATGTGACGGGTCATGTGACCACAGCTATGAATCAACGTCCTTGTCGTAGGAGCGCTCCCACATTGATGCTGCTGAGGCTGCGTTGTCACAAATCCACACAGTTAAAAACAAAGTCATCCGCGTACTCGGTGCTGCATCCACACTCCTCTGCAATAATGAGTGCAAACACTCTGTAATAGCCCAGCGCAGGCCTGGACGAGAGCCAGAGTTATTAGCCGGCGTTCCTCCCGTTGTTATTCCTACTTTAACTCACAGAAATTAGCTACTGGAGCCAGGAAGTGTCTGAAGCCAGGAAGTGTTGTCTTTTGCAGATAATGAGTGAGTGTGTGCTTCATTAGCCACAGCTGGGCAGGCCGCTAGCATCGATCCAGAGCCGGCTGATGGGGCCGCTCTTTACCCCGAGAGTGAGAGAGGCAGAGAGGATGATCAGATGATGAAGACAGAACGATGGGTTTACTTTGCTTCTCTCTTCTGTCATCTTCATCTCCGCTCCGTCGGTCCATCCTCTCTTCCTGCCCTACATCTCTCCGCTCTCATTGCCTCATATTCATCCCTGAGCTGACTCCATGGCATCCAGTCAGCATCTAATTTGCTCTTGTTATGAAATGCAAGCCTCCAAGCGAGGGGTTATTATCCAAGCCCTCGTGGCACAGGCTGGCATCGCAAGCCTTTAACACACAGTGATTATGAGTGCAAGCCGGGGCTAACTTTTGTCCTCCATCCCCGCGGCTAATCCACGATCTCCCCGGCGTCCGTCATTATCTCAACGTGCAAATACAGTTTTTAGAAAATACAAAACAACAGTCGACAAAACGTTTCTCTGATGTCCTCCGGCTGCTCCGCCTCAACTCTCTGTGATTTACAGAGTTTATGATGGACAGTGAAGTAAACTGCTGACAGCTGGAGCTGCTGTTAGCTCATGTTAGCTCAGTCTGTTAGCTGCTGTTAGCTCATGTTAGCTCAGTCTGTTAGCTGCTGTTAGCTCATCTTAGCTCAGTCTGTTAGCTGCTGTTAGCTCAGTTTGTTAGCTGCTGTTTGCTCATGTTAGCTCATGTTAGCTCAGTTTATTAGCTGCTGTTAGCTCATGTTAGCTCAGACAGTAGATTGTCATGTGGCTGACGTCAGTGTTTATGTTTCAGTAGACGTTCTTTAAGTTTGTCAAGTGTAACAGAGGAAACTTCTCTGAGGCGTCCCGCTGCAGCCACACTGATAGTTCAAAGTAAATAAAGATAACACACACATTTGTTCTTCATCTCTGGACAGAACTTTAAGAATGTTTTCAGTCAGGTTGTGTGATTGGCTGCAGACGTCTGACAAACACCTGGAGGAGCATCTGGGCACCTCCCCGGTTAGAAAGAGGTCGAGCCTCCTGCTGCGAAGGAGCTCCAACAGGAGCCGCCGCGACGTCTGCAGAGAACATCGCGGTCGCTCACCCGGCTCCTCACCGTCCGACAACACCATGGCGGTGTTGTCATGGTGATGGACAGGTCTCGAGCAAACAGCACCGACACTTTTACATCCAGAAATTTCAGCTGGAATATCCGGAGTAAATTACTGTAAACGATGTCACGATTCAAAAGCTCTTCACTGTCATTTCACAGCACTGCAACATGAAATTACAGATTACAAACACCGCAATGAAACAAGAAGATAAAACAGTAAATAAGTCTCAGTGAGAGAACAGACTGTGACGGGGTGGGTGGAGTCTCTGATGATGCTCTTAGCTTTAGACTTCCATCTTCTGTGGGCCAGGTCGTCACGTGAAACTTTGTGTGATGAACGATCTCCACAGCGGCTCCTTTGTCGTGTAGCACACAGAGATGTACTCTGTCTCTGCTCATGAATACTACTTCTCACAGCAGTACTCTGTGTATTCAGTCAAAAACTACAGTAATTATAGAGTTACTGTAGACAGGTACAGTAACCGGTGACGTGCTGCTGCTTGCCTGTCGGTTACAGTGCAGTAAAGTAACCACGGTGCTAATTATCAAACATGTTCTCGGCCTGCTCTTAATGAATGTTTGCACAGTATACCGAGTTGATCCTAATCAGTGTATACCTGTGTGTGAGGTGAGCAGCTCGGCGGCTCAGCTGCACTTCACACCTCCATTCAAACGCTGCCGTAACCGTAATTACAGTGCAAAACGCCCTCGTGGGTACGATTACTGCATCAACAAGCTACTCCCTAACTATCTGTGTGTGTGTGTGTGTGTGTGTGTGTGTGTGTGTGTGTGTGTGTGTGTGTGTGTGTGTGTGTGTGTGTGTGTGGGATATGATGAAGCATCATTTAAGACTCTGATCTGATAGCTGGATGAAAACTTATCGTATGATGCTGTGTTCGTGAACTCGACAGAAGAGGCTCGGCCTCCCACTCAGATGATTTACTGTCCTTATTATTTAGAATTATTTTGATACGGCCGCAAAATGATTATTCTAATAACGGCTCGGACACGAGAGGCCAGATGATTAAAAAACTGTGACAACATACAAACGAGGAACACACACCTGCTCCGTCACCTCGGCTCCAATGAACAACACACACACACACTCACATACAAATCAATGCTTTTCCCCTCTTTTCTCTTTCTCTCATTGTGTGTGTGTGTGTTTGTGCTGATCCAGTACAGAAACACACACACACACACATCCGTCCTCATTTCAACCCTAACAAATAATCCTGACACTGCTGGTCCAGCCTCGCTCTGATTTCCATATAGATGAGAGGCTCGGGAGTAAACACAGCCATCTTAACGAGGGTGATAAATGAATCTTGATTGGTTATTAATTAACCAGCCAATTAAGTTTCCATCTCCATATTCATATCAGATTATGTAGAACTGCCGAGAAACGGATGTCACGATTCTGCAGGAAGATAAGATGAAAGTTTAGATGTGGAGCTTCCTGACGAATCAGAGCTCAGCGCTGACTTTTAAAACTAAGCATCAACTTCTGGTTGTACAAACTGAAAATGTTTGTCACCGTAGCCTCGTGTATGAAATGAGGAGAGAGAGGCGGGCGGCAGGCAGAGGAGGCGAGCCGGCTGCTGAAAGGCTGCAGACGTCTGCAGACTGCTGCTGTCCTGTGGACGCTGAGATCTTCTGTCCACAGAGGAGTGGACATGTTCTGATGGTGCACAGTCGCTGTCGGGCCGAGCTGCAGGTTGCATGAAAAATGATTTATTTAGGAGGGCTGGTTTCTCAAAGTGGTTGCTAACGACAACCTGGCAGCTGTTGTGTAACGTTTGATTATCAACGCCACATTTTCTTAAAACACGCCGCACGATTCAGATGTGAGAATATCAGCTCAGATAAAAGGATGATAATCCGTGCTGGTCAAGGTCAAAGTAATAACATGCATCTAAATGTCTCCCGCTCAGTCTGAAGCCTCGTGCTGCCTCGTGCTTATTTAGTCCCCTGATACGCGTCATTCTCAGCTGAAGGTTTGACTTCAACTTCAGTCGACTTTCCTGACAGCTTTCTGCTCCACCGAGGCGTCTGATGAATGTCCGTCCATGTGGAAAGAAACACACACACACACACACACACAGTCAGATACTCCAGGTCACACGAGTGTACGGGCGGTGTTGTGAATCCAGTTCTTGCCCCGGCTCCCTGTAGGACGCTGAACAGAGAGTGCTGAGCAGAGACAGATGACATCTCTGTAAACGTCTCCTCCTAGAAAGTCTCACAGCTCCAGAACCATCAGTACCAGAATAATCCAGTAACAGTGATCGGCACAGTGGACAGGAACAGCAAACGTTTAATGATGCTGAAATATGAGCTAAACACTCACCTGACTGTGCAGGCTGGATTGTTACACAGAACCATGTTGGGTCTTTGGAGAACATGTGAGGTGATTGAAGAACCGTCTCTGAGACGGTCACACGTACGTTCATTCAGTGCGAGCGAAGGGGCAAATCAAACCTTCTGGAGGTGAAGCAGCTTCACATCTACCCCACCGCGAGCATTTACACCACACCTGGTTCTTCACGGAGCGCCGATCGATCCAAACCGAGTCCAGCTGCCTCACGAGGTCACTAAATGTCATCTCTGTTGAAAGATGCGTGTCAGTGTGGCTCCATCTACGCTGTGAACATGTAGTATTTTCTTTGTTTCATATTTTTAACCACTGCACAGTGTTTTGAATGAAGTATCGAGTTTCAGATGTTTGTGTGTTTCTTCCTTTGTGTCGCTGGTTTTTCCTCTCGCTGGTATCTTCGTTTTAAGATGGAGTTTTTCTTCTTTATTTTTTGGCAAACAAAGATGTTGTTGGAGAAATGTTCAAATGTTCAAGCCAAAGTCGCCTTGCATATTCAGTCAAACTGCTGACTCACTTTGCTGGATGGTCTTAGTCACTGGTGTCTGTGTTTCCTTTCAGGGTGGTACAGAGGATTCTCCACGAGGAAGCCAAATGTCAAGGTAAGACAGACGGACAGCTTCGAGACGCTTTGATTTTCTTCCTCTTCAAACTTTTTCTCTCCATCTCTGATTCTCTTTCTTCTCGTCCTTCTCTCTCGTGGTGATGTCGATGTTGTTTTATATTGCCATGATCTCTGACTGCACTTTAATGTGCAGGAGACTGTAAATGAATTGTTGATCTCTGCCGAGCTGCTTTCTACTTTGCCTCTCTTCATCGATGATCTTTGCTCAGTGTTTCTGGCAGAAAGCTTCCCACAGTACACGACATCGTGGAAATGATTTGTATCATGTATCATCGTGTTGGCCAGCAGATAAAAATGATGATTCTACCTCGCAGACATTACGATCACGCGAGCGGCAGCAGCAGAGCACGGTGCACTGCAGGATGGGCCTCAGCCATTCGTAGCACCATGGCAACAGCCATCGGTAGCCAATGCAGGGTGTGGAGGAGCGGCGCAGTGTGGGAGAACTTGGGTGGGTTGAAGACCGGCCGGGCTGCCGAATCCTGGACGAGCTGCAGGTTGGATGACACATCCAGGCTCAGCAGCCAGAAGAGCTGAGAAGAGCAGAGGAACGGACACGTGGTCGTGATGTCAGGGGGGATAAATGTGAGCTGAAGTGGACAGCTGGTCATTCAGAGTCACATGTAGCTCCTTGCAATCTAGGCCAGGGACGTGGAGCGGTCACGGATGAGATCAGTCACTGTGATGGACCGGTTCCTCCCCACCACGGTCATGTGACACTTGTGTCCTCACCATAGACTGTATTGAACATGGACGCAGTCTGCTGCTGTGGAGCAAAGCTGTAAACAAGTTTGTTTCTGCGTTAGCATGGAGCCAGCCTCAGGTGGACGCAAACACACAAACTGCCTCACAGCACTGCAGATATATTCAGTATTTGTATAGACAATCAGAGTGCAGGGGGAACGCTCACGCTCAGCTTCTGCAGCATCGTCATGTTTAAGTTGCGTTATATATTTTAAATGTTGAAGCAGCGCTGTCAGTCATCAGCTGCACTGTCGATGTTTGATGGTTTGAGCTCTGCAGTGTGTTTGTAAGTCTGATGAACGCAGTGCGGTGTGATTAGGTAATCAACAGATTTCAGTGTGGCGGCCTTCCTGACCCTCGATGCGCTCGGTGTGATTCACACCAGCAGCTTTCTTTCTTTCTTGTCTGGATCACGAGCTGACGGGCTTCTGGGTGTTGGAGTCTTTTGTCCTCTCTGCAGCAGCCTTCTGTTTCATTCCACTCTGCTCCATCTCTGCTGCTCGCTGCCTCCATAAGAGGCTTTCAGCGCCCAGCTTTACTATATCTAGACAGCAGTGTTTCCTCTCGCTGTTGTGGCGCCCCGCTGAGCGTTCTGTGCTGAAGATAGGACGGGTATTAACATGAGACAGATCATCGTCTGTGTGGAAATAAGCAGAGAAGAAGAGAGCTGATGAAATAAAACAGAAACTGCTTTTCAGTGACGTCGACAAAAACACTCGTCGGATCCGACACGTAACGCCTCGCGTGCTCAGACTCTGTTGTTCATCAGCGTGATTAAATGTTTTGATTCTGCCGTGAAGATATTTTATGTTTTAACAGTTTCTTGATTGAAATGCCAGAAATGGTTTTAACATGATCTACGCACGATATCTCCACTGTAACCAAAGAGAGGACCATGCAGCTCGCCCTGAGCGCCGCGTGCTACAGCCTGATATATGAACACACACACACACACACACACACACACACACACACACACACAGTTCCAGGATGCTGCTGAGTCTCTGATAGATGGACAGTTAGGATGATTCCTCACTCTGCTGTGAGGACGCTGTGGCCTCCTAAAGGCCACGAGCACAGCTGTGAGAAACACTGAATGAAGTTTTAAACAGATTAAGATGCATCGTTAATGGACCTCTGTGTGTGTGTGTGTGTGTGTGTGTGTGTGTGTGTGTGTGTGTGTGTGTGTGTGTGTGTGTGTGTGTGTGTGTGTGTGTGTGTGTGTGTGTGTGTGTGTGTGTGTGCGTGTGTGTGTCGCTGCAATAAAAGGATCCAGGTCAACATGTTTTTTACATTTCCGTGTCACACAAACACACTGTGTAAAGCTACACTGTAATCTCACTGTGTAACTGTGTTCAGCTGTACTCGAGTATTTACTCTGATTACTTCTAATCAGAAATTAGTCGAGTCGACAACTTTTCTAACAGCCAATCATCAGCCAGGTCACCAGCAGCAGCTAATATTACTGACTAGTCCAACAGGTGTGTGTGTGTGTGTGTGTGTGTGTGTGTGTGTGTGTGTGTGTGTGTGTGTGTGTGTGTGTGTGTGTCTGCAGATGTTTCTCCTTTGATTCATTGAGCACGTGTAGCTGGACGATCTTGAAGATGTTGCAGTAAATATTGATGTTGTTGTTCTCTTCATTAAAAGGAACGATCCTTCTCGGTCAGTGAGAGCAGCTGTAGCTGTGTAACACGGAGGAAATATATTCGGTGTGTTTGTGTTTTCAGGCTCAGGGATGTGGAGCTAGAGAACAACCCAACCTGTGTGCTACAGACAGAGGAGAGGACGACTGTAACCAATAATAATGAATGAATGTCCTCTGTCCTGACTACCAGGTTTAAGACGCCTGCTCTTTTTTTTCACTCCAAGTCCCGTCAGGAACGTTTCTCTTCGAGATATTTTCAATCCAGGCGGAGAGTCGTCGTCCTTACAGCCGCGTTCTCTTGTAAAACAGGGACAGATTAAATAATAGCATTAAAGCAGAACATTAAGCCCACGTTCATGCAGCTCGTCTATCAGTCACGTACTCGCTCTCTGCTGTCAGACGTCCTCCTCATCTTGGACGGCGATCCACAGTCTGTCATGGAGAGCGTTGGCTTTCATTTCTTCAAACTTGGAGTGAAACGAGGCGTCAGAAACTCCTTCAGACTGTTAAACGAAGCACACGCTAAGCTACAAACCACCTGTAATGACTGTAACGTCCTGTTTCAGTGACAGGTAGCCTCATACAGTGCCCTGCTTCATCGTCTCTGGATGCTGTGAGACGAGGAAACTGTTTCCTGAGCGAATAAATGAATTTTACATTAGAGTCAATACAAACTCAGTGAAGTCGCCCCCTGCTGGCGTAAAGAAAGGATGCAGGTGTCAGGACAGGAACCTCTGTCCAACGTTTACTTCTGTTAATAATTCAGGCCGAGGCTGGATGGACGGCGCTGTAACAGCCCGGCTGTGTGTGATTCTTCTAATAACCATAATAACAGATTACACCGACTGACATGGAGGAAAACAAGCCGCGACAATCAGAGTGCAGCGGAGTCTCGTCCGGCACGCAGGGAGACGTTTCAGTCAAAACACAGAGACTCAAACTGAAACATCGGTTATTGTTGCACGGAGCGTGTGTGCCGTGGAAACGTCAGTTTGTGTGACTCGATGTAAGTCAGCAGCAGAAATCTGAAGTTTGGAGTCGCACTGTAAATTTCACTGCAGAGTTACTACGCACCAGCTGCCTGTGAGTTACTGTGACTCGCAGTAACCTGTTACACATTTATGAAGCAGCGCGGTGGAAATGTCTCATTGTTGAAGAATCAAGAACCACAAAGGAGGAAGTGGCACAGTTGTGATGTGATCACTGTTATTTTATCATCCCGGCCGAGTCAGAACCTCCGTGTGAAATTACAGAGCAGACACGTTAAGCTGCTGCACGGAGCTCCATGTGGGAATTACACAAGCAAGCAACAAGGACAATGAACGGAGCAGAGTGCAGCAGAGACTCTGAATGGAGGAGAAAGACGGGCAGGGTCAGGGTTAGAAGACGAGCTCCTCGAGGACGGCGTGCAGCACGCAGCAGAAGAAGACGACAGGAAAAGCGAAGCTGCAGTTTGTACC
Source organism: Nibea albiflora (assembly GCA_014281875.1). Classification (NCBI taxonomy): domain Eukaryota; kingdom Metazoa; phylum Chordata; class Actinopteri; family Sciaenidae; genus Nibea; species Nibea albiflora. Next base: position 60,511 of record JABGLX010000363.1, read on the forward strand.
TGCTGTCAGAAACTCACTGCGATACAATGGAGGAGTTTACCACGAGCTCGTCATCGCAGGTGTGATGAGAAATACAACAAAAGAGAGTAATTACTGTGGAGAGGAAACCACAGAGAGGACGAAGGAGCTGAAGGTGACCTCTGACACGCTGCACAAGAAGAAGAAGAAGAAGAAGAAGAAGAAGAAGAAGAAGAAGAAGAAGGTTTACAGGCTCGGGGGAGCTGCTGTCGTGCTAGAACAGGAGCTAGGCGAGCAGGCAGGACAAGAGTAAATCTGGGACTGACTTTTAGTGGTTGGTGAGAGCTTGGTGAGCTGAGCTGGCTGACTGCTGCTGGACTAGTCAGTAAGATTAGCTGCTGCTGCTGACCTGGATGATGATTGGCTGCTGCTGCTGACCTGGATGATGATTGGCTGAGAGACTGTAGGACCTCACAGAAGGTTCGAATCCCGGCTGCAGCCTCGGCTCCATCACAGCCTGCAGGATTATACTGTGCAAACATTAAACGTCCTGAGGTGAGCGCAGTGAGCGTGTTTCAGTACTCCCCGCTCACGGCGAGATGTGCGAAATGAGCTAAAAATGAAAGCGCCACATTAGCTCGATGTTTTTAAGCACGACCTCTGAACTTTTGTGCAGTGTTTGATTGCTTTAAGCTGCGCTGACTTCCACACGAGCTCCTAAGTGCTTTTCAGCTCAATACTCTGATATTTAAAGTGTTTTTTAAAACATGATATGGCCTCGCCGCCGCCCACTGTGTCTGTGAGCAGGGTGAGCTCTCACAGCTGATGCCCTGCTGCTGAACTCACACAGTCTCTTCCCTTACAGATTATGTGAAACCTTTCAGGGCGTTCTGTGTGAATGCTGAAGTGTTGGAGTTCATTCGGAGCGCCGTGTGTTCTCGAACACGGGTCCTACCTGTCTGGTGTGGTGATTGGACGTTGGACACTGTGACTAATCTCTCTCGGCGCCCTTCTTTACTGAATCCATCCGTCAAATTAAGGCGGCGTTCCCGTCAAATCCGTCCTGAAACTGAAACCATCTGTTTTCAGATAATCTCGCAGAGATTCGACGTGGCTCGGCTGCTATTCAGTGAAAATGACCCGAACTCTTCAGATCTGCTCGACTCGGCTGTCTGTTGTACGTGAACGTGTACTTAAACTCCCACTCTCGTGCTGCGCCATTTTTCAGAACATTTTCATTATCCGGACAAAGTTGGCTCTTTGTGTCGTCTTATGTAACTCTGCTTTCAGCACAGCTCCATCAGAGCTGGCCAGTTACACTTACTGAGGAGGTGATCGACGTCTCAGCCGACCTCCAAGCTGCCTTGAGATTAGTCTCATGAAATAAAGACAAGTATTCAAGTCTTTTTATCTGATGTGTCTCCTGTACTCCAGCATCTGGACCAGCAGAGACAACAGTCTGTGAGCACCCAGACTCAGCATCCACGACACGTCCTGTGGTTTTTACAGGAAACCAATAAGGAAGCGACTCAAACCTGAACTCTGTTTTAACTCCAGCAGATCTTTGAAACAAGCCGAGCTGATGAACAAGACTTAAATAATCAGTGTTCAGTCATCTTCCAGTTCTTCCTCAGCTTGTTTCACAGCGTTTCCCTCAGCCTGCAGGTCAGAGCGGGCCACAGAAGAGCTTTTCCTGCGAGAGGACGCATAATCAGCATCCTTCTTTTAGGGGGCTGTTATAGTGAAATCAGTTATGACCCGGGAGTCCTTTCCACCGCAGTGGTCAGCAGTAAGGTTACAAAGAAAAATTTCAATTATTTAACAGGCCAGCCAAAGGAGAAACGTCGGTGAGTGTGAGCGAGGAGGGACGAAGTCAGGCCAAATTCCGGCTGTTTCAATGCTGATGGGACGATCTTTTTGACCGCAGTTACAGTTTACAGTTTTCTCATCGTTGATTGATTTTCAGGTTTTATGTGCATTCATGACGTGATTGTTTATTGGCAGGAACGGTCGTGGTGTGCAGAGATTGTTTGTCTTCTGTCTCCTTGCTCTGTGGAGTTGCACCAAAGAAACACGTTGGGAGCAGTTTCATGTAGTTTTATTGCACACACACACACACACACACCCACAACGTCATTGTGCAGCAGGACGCATGTATGAGCTAACCTTAAAGATCATTGTTTGCATCCTGCACCGTCACGAGCGCCTGCTGCTTCCCAGCGAAGCCAAACATTCTCGTCCAGCTAACGCTTTTAAACGCTAAAGAGTAGCTGTTTTTGGACATTTGAACATGGGGGACTTATGGAGACTGACTCACTACTGGAACCAGCCTCAAGTGACGTTAGAGGAACTGCAGTTTACACCCTTTAAAAATCTTCTACCCTTAAATGATGAGTTTCACGTCTTGAAATCCTGGAAATGAACCCCTTGAACATGTCCTGTTGCAGTATGAGTTAATAACCGGGACCAAGATCAGAGTCAGCGCTGCTCCGTGTTCAGCTGCACAACATTATTTGGATTTGTCTCCTGGACGATGGAGAACAGTGAACATCTGTTAGCGGAGGAGAAGACTCTGTCATCGTGTGTCTGCAGAATAATCTCAGCCTCCGTCTACCTTTTCTTTGTGTGTGTGTGCTGTGTTGTCATATATGTGTCACAGATTGGTCCCTGGAAGGTTGTTATTAAACTCGGGTCAGAACAAGGTGACGTACAGTTACTGTGAGCAGACGGTCCACAGGGAGGCTGGATGGCATTTTTTACTGCAGCCTCGCTCCTCTTTTGTCATCTCTTGTCTTGTCGTTCTCCTCCTTCCTCCTTCCCTCCCTCCTAGTCCACACGTCTCTCCGTCCTTCGTTGTGTTTCTGTCTTGCATCAGTTTGTTTTCGTCTCTGTCTTCCTCTTTTGAATGAACAATGTCGGCTAAAATCAGGGATGGTTGTGAACACTCTGATGACCTCCTGTTTAACACACACACACACACACACACACACACACAACAACACACACACACACACAGCAGAGGTAAGCTATCAGAGAGGAGCCTGAGGGGTTCTGAATGCCACGGACCTGTTAACAACCATCCGTTGTCACAAGCTAACCAGGCAGAGGGACAGGAACAAGATGTACTGTGTGTGGTGTTGTGTGTGTGTGTGTGTGTGTGTGTGTGTGTGTGTGTACCTGCGTCCATTCACAGTAACCACTGTTCTGTTACATGAGCTCGACATCAGAATGTTCATCGTTGTACACGTGCTGCGTTCAGAGTCACTGATGATGGTACGCTGTATAATTAAACCTGCGTTCTGCCTAATGGCCAGCAGGGGGCGGCTCCATTGACAAGTCAGCTTGTATAGAGTCCTATGGAGAGAGGAGCTGACTTCACACCCGATTCAGTCGCTCAGTTTCCTCGACAGCACGATGCTCACTCAATGACTTATGATGCCACGTTGTGTTTGAGGAACCTCTGCTGACTGTAATGATGAATACGTGAGAAACTCCTGCCGGGTCAGGTGAGCGGCCTCAGGTCTGCTCTGTGTTCGTGATAATGTTCGCAGCTGCAGGACTCCTGCAGAGAGCAGCGAGGCCGGTACGATTATGAAGAGGACATTTCCAAACTGTGTGTGTGTTCACGGCTCTGGGCAGACGGGTAATTGAGCCGGCTCCCTGCAGAACCGGGTCGGCACCGCTGAACCGCTCCTGTCAAACGCATGGCTGACCACAGTTACTCTGTTTCTCCTCAGGTGATTGTTCTCCTCCTGTCTCCTCTCCCTCCAGCACACCTCTCTGTCTCCTCCAAAAATACATCCACACTTGAACAGCAGAGGAAGTGCTCCTCCCGTGTTTTTATGATGCGTGTTGACCCTAAACGCTCCGCGGAGGCTGCAGCTGTGCGCGAGTCTGTCGACGGGAGAAAGAGCTGAAACGCTGCCTGAAAGACGGCCGGGTTATTATGCATGACGGCACAGGGGGGCTCTCTTTCCTGACCGCCGGAGGCTGCGCTTTCAGAGCACAGATAGGACATACATCTTCACTAACACACACACACACACACACACACAAGCTGGCACTGAAGCTCATACTAATGTACATTTTCGGCAACTGAGGGAACAAATTAACAGGATGGAGAGACACACAAACACGTGTACAGTAAAGATGTTTTCATGCATGAACAAACAACCAAGCACACACACGCACACACACACACACACACACACACACACACGTCCAATCCTAAAATAGACTCCCTGCTCTGCCTCTTCTTCTCCTCACTGAAACATGTAGCAGAATATGAATGAAATCCCTCCAGTCGTCTTCTGCACCATCAGCTACACCCTGTTAATTTTCTCATAATTTTCCAAAATGTGTCCCCAGTCGCTCCAGATACGAAGATGCACGACGCTAAATACCAAATTACTTCCACATTGAGGAAGGACACTGTGTGTTAGCATTTATAGTGTGTAAAGATAACGGAGGAGGACCTGGAGCGGCTTCATTTCAGAGAAAACTCAAGTGAAATAATAAACGGAGGAACGTCCACGCACCGGGAACCACACATGCTGCAGAGACGCTGATTGGCTTGTCACAGACCTGCAGAGATAGCAGCGTCACGTCTGCTTGTTACATACACAGGACATAAACTAATCTGAGAGCAACACTGAGTTCTCTGAGACTAAAACTGGACGTAGTCTCTGTGACGTCCCCGCAGACTGTCTAAAACCTGGACGTAGTCTCTGTGACGTCCCCACAGACTGTCTAA